>CAKAJA020000442.1:0-39282 GCA_916610235.2 Lasioglossum morio
TTATACGTTATACGTTATACGTTATACGTTATACGTTATACGTTATACGTTATACGTTATACGTTATACGTTATACGTTATACGTTATACGTTATACGTTATACGTTATACGTTATACGTTATACGTTATACGTTATACGTTATACGTTATACGTTATACGTTATACGTTATACGTTATACGTTATACGTTATACGTTATACGTTATACGTTATACGTTATACGTTATACGTTATACGTTATACGTTATACGTTATACGTTATACGTTATACGTTATACGTTATACGTTATACGTTATACGTTATACGTTATACGTTATACGTTATACGTTATACGTTATACGTTATACGTTATACGTTATACGTTATACGTTATACGTTATACGTTATACGTTATACGTTATACGTTATACGTTATACGTTATACGTTATACGTTATACGTTATACGTTATACGTTATACGTTATACGTTATACGTTATACGTTATACGTTATACGTTATACGTTATACGTTATACGTTATACGTTATACGTTATACGTTATACGTTATACGTTATACGTTATACGTTATACGTTATACGTTATACGTTATACGTTATACGTTATACGTTATACGTTATACGTTATACGTTATACGTTATACGTTATACGTTATACGTTATACGTTATACGTTATACGTTATACGTTATACGTTATACGTTATACGTTATACGTTATACGTTATACGTTATACGTTACACGTTGTACGTTGTACGTTATACGTTGTATGTTATACGTTATACGCTGTACGTTATACGTTGTACGTTATACGTTGTATGTTATACGTTATACGTTGTACGTTATACGTTGTATGTTATACGTTATACGCTGTACGTTATACGTTATACGTTGTACGTTATACGTTACACGTTATACGTTATACGTTGTACGTTGTACGTTATACGTTGTACGTTATACGTTGTACGTTATACGTTATACGTTGTACGTTATACGTTATACGTTATACGTTATACGTTGTACGTTATACGTTGTATGTTATACGTTATACGCTGTACGTTATACGTTATACGTTGTACGTTATACGTTACACGTTATACGTTATACGTTGTACGATGTACGTTATACGTTGTACGTTATACGTTGTACGTTATACGTTATACGTTATACGTTATACGTTATACGTTATACGTTATACGTTATACGTTATACGTTATACGTTATACGTTATACGTTATACGTTATACGTTATACGTTATACGTTATACGTTATACGTTATACGTTATACGTTATACGTTGTACGTTATACGTTATACGTTATACGTTATACGTTATACGTTATACGTTATACGTTATACGTTATACGTTATACGTTATACGTTATACGTTATACGTTATACGTTATACGTTATACGTTATACGTTATACGTTATACGTTATACGTTATACGTTATACGTTATACGTTATACGTTATACGTTATACGTTATACGTTGTACGTTGTACGTTATACGTTGTATGTTATACGTTATACGCTGTACGTTATACGTTGTACGTTATACGTTGTATGTTATACGTTATACGTTGTACGTTATACGTTGTATGTTATACGTTATACGCTGTACGTTATACGTTATACGTTGTACGTTATACGTTACACGTTATACGTTATACGTTGTACGTTGTACGTTATACGTTGTACGTTATACGTTGTACGTTATACGTTATACGTTATACGTTATACGTTACACGTTGTACGTTATACGTTGTATGTTATACGTTATACGCTGTACGTTATACGTTATACGTTGTACGTTATACGTTACACGTTATACGTTATACGTTGTACGATGTACGTTATACGTTGTACGTTATACGTTGTACGTTATACGTTATACGTTATACGTTATACGTTATACGTTATACGTTATACGTTATACGTTATACGTTATACGTTATACGTTATACGTTATACGTTATACGTTATACGTTATACGTTATACGTTATACGTTATACGTTATACGTTATACGTTATACGTTATACGTTATACGTTTTACGTTATACGTTATACGTTATACGTTATACGTTATACGTTATACGTTATACGTTATACGTTATACGTTATACGTTATTCGTTATACGTTATACGTTATACGTTATACGTTATACGTTATACGTTATACGTTATACGTTATACGTTATACGTTATACGTTATACGTTATACGTTATACGTTATACGTTATACGTTATACGTTATACGTTACACGTTGTACGTTGTACGTTATACGTTGTATGTTATACGTTATACGCTGTACGTTATACGTTGTACGTTATACGTTGTATGTTATACGTTATACGTTGTACGTTATACGTTGTATGTTATACGTTATACGCTGTACGTTATACGTTATACGTTGTACGTTATACGTTACACGTTATACGTTATACGTTATACGTTACTCGTTATACGTTATACGTTGTACGATGTACGTTATACGTTATACGTTGTACGATGTACGTTATACGTTATACGTTACACGTTGTACGTTGTACGTTATACGTTGTATGTTATACGTTATACGCTGTACGTTATACGTTGTACGTTATACGTTGTATGTTATACGTTGTATGTTATACGTTATACGTTGTACGTTATACGTTGTATGTTATACGTTATACGCTGTACGTTATACGTTATACGTTGTACGTTATACGTTACACGTTATACGTTATACGTTATACGTTATACGTTATACGTTATACGTTATACGTTATACGTTATACGTTGTACGTTATACGTTACACGTTATACGTTATACGTTGTACGATGTACGTTCTACGTTGTACGTTATACGTTGTACGTTATACGTTATACGTTATACGTTATACGTTATACGTTATACGTTATACGTTATACGTTATACGTTATACGTTATACGTTATACGTTATACGTTATACGTTATACGTTATACGTTATACGTTATACGTTATACGTTATACGTTATACGTTATACGTTATACGTTATACGTTATACGTTATACGTTATACGTTATACGTTATACGTTATACGTTATACGTTATACGTTATACGTTATACGTTGTATGTTATACGTTATACGCTGTACGTTATACGTTATACGTTGTATGTTATACGTTATACGCTGTACGTTATACGTTATACGTTGTACGTTATACGTTGTATGTTATACGTTATACGCTGTACGTTATACGTTATACGTTGTACGTTATACGTTACACGTTATACGTTATACGTTGTACGTTGTACGTTATACGTTGTACGTTATACGTTGTACGTTATACGTTATACGTTATACGTTATACGTTAAACGTTATACGTTATACGTTATACGTTATACGTTATACGTTATACGTTATACGTTATACGTTATACGTTATACGTTATACGTTATACGTTATACGTTATACGTTATACGTTATACGTTATACGTTATACGTTATACGTTATACGTTATACGTTATACGTTATACGTTATACGTTATACGTTATACGTTATACGTTATACGTTATACGTTATACGTTATACGTTATACGTTATACGTTATACGTTATACGTTATACGTTATACGTTATACGTTAGACGTTACACGTTATACGTTATACGTTATACGTTATACGTTATACGTTATACGTTATACGTTATACGTTATACGTTATACGTTATACGTTATACGTTATACGTTATACGTTATACGTTATACGTTATACGTTATACGTTATACGTTATACGTTATACGTTATACGTTATATGTTTAGCGTTATACTTTATACGTTATACGTTATACGTTATACGTTATACGTTATACGTTATACGTTGTACGTTGTACGTTGTACGTTATACGTTATACGTTGTACGTTGTACGTTATACGTTATACGTTATACGTTATACGTTATACGTTATACGTTATACGTTATACGTTATACGTTATACGTTATACGTTATACGTTATACGTTATACGTTATACGTTATACGTTATACGTTATACGTTATACGTTATACGTTATACGTTATACGTTATACGTTATACGTTATACGTTATACGTTATACGTTATACGTTATACGTTATACGTTATACGTTATACGTTATACGTTATACGTTATACGTTATACGTTATACGTTATACGTTATACGTTATACGTTATACGTTATACGTTATACGTTATACGTTATACGTTATACGTTATACGTTATACGTTATACGTTATACGTTATACGTTATACGTTATACGTTATACGTTATACGTTATACGTTATACGTTATACGTTATACGTTATACGTTATACGTTATACGTTATACGTTATACGTTATACGTTATACGTTATACGTTATACGTTATACGTTATACGTTATACGTTATACGTTATACGTTATACGTTATACGTTATACGTTATACGTTATACGTTATACGTTATACGTTATACGTTATACGTTATACGTTATACGTTATACGTTATACGTTATACGTTATACGTTATACGTTATACGTTATACGTTATACGTTATACGTTATACGTTATACGTTATACGTTATACGTTATACGTTATACGTTATACGTTATACGTTATACGTTATACGTTATACGTTATACGTTATACGTTATACGTTATACGTTATACGTTATACGTTATACGTTATACGTTATACGTTATACGTTATACGTTATACGTTATACGTTATACGTTATACGTTATACGTTATACGTTATACGTTATACGTTATACGTTATACGTTATACGTTATACGTTATACGTTATACGTTATACGTTATACGTTATACGTTATACGTTATACGTTATACGTTATACGTTATACGTTATACGTTATACGTTATACGTTATACGTTATACGTTATACGTTATACGTTATACGTTATACGTTATACGTTATACGTTATACGTTATACGTTATACGTTATACGTTATACGTTATACGTTACACGTTATACGTTATACGTTATACGTTATACGTTATACGTTATACGTTATACGTTATACGTTATACGTTATACGTTATACGTTATACGTTATACGTTATACGTTACACGTTGTACGTTGTACGTTATACGTTGTATGTTATACGTTATACGCTGTACGTTATACGTTGTACGTTATACGTTGTATGTTATACGTTATACGTTGTACGTTATACGTTATACGTTATACGTTATACGTTATACGTTATACGTTATACGTTATACGTTATACGTTATACGTTATACGTTATACGTTATACGTTATACGTTATACGTTATACGTTATACGTTATACGTTATACGTTATACGTTATACGTTATACGTTATACGTTATACGTTATACGTTATACGTTATACGTTATACGTTATACGTTATACGTTATACGTTATACGTTATACGTTATACGTTATACGTTATACGTTATACGTTATACGTTATACGTTATACGTTATACGTTATACGTTATACGTTATACGTTATACGTTATACGTTATACGTTATACGTTATACGTTATACGTTATACGTTATACGTTATACGTTATACGTTATACGTTATACGTTATACGTTATACGTTATACGTTATACGTTATACGTTATACGTTACACGTTATACGTTACACGTTACACGTTATACGTTATACGTTATACGTTATACGTTATACGTTATACGTTGTATGTTATACGTTGTATGTTATACGTTGTATGTTATACGTTATACGTTGTACGTTATACGTTGTATGTTATACGTTATACGTTACACGTTATACGTTATACGTTGTACGTTATACGTTACACGTTATACGTTGTACGTTATACGTTACACGTTATACGTTACACGTTATACGTTACACGTTATACGTTATACGTTATACGTTATACGTTATACGTTATACGTTATACGTTATACGTTATACGTTATACGTTATACGTTATACGTTATACGTTATACGTTATACGTTATACGTTATACGTTATACGTTATACGTTATACGTTATACGTTATACGTTATACGTTATACGTTATACGTTATACGTTATACGTTATACGTTATACGTTATACGTTATACGTTATACGTTATACGTTATACGTTATACGTTATACGTTATACGTTATACGTTATACGTTATACGTTATACGTTATACGTTATACGTTATACGTTATACGTTATACGTTATACGTTATACGTTATACGTTATACGTTATACGTTATACGTTATACGTTATACGTTATACGTTATACGTTATACGTTATACGTTATACGTTATACGTTATACGTTATACGTTATACGTTATACATTATACGTTATACGTTATACGTTATACGTTATACGTTATACGTTATACGTTATACGTTATACGTTATACGTTATACGTTATACGTTATACGTTATGCGTTATACGTTATACGTTATACGTTATACGTTATACGTTATACGTTATACGTTATACGTTATACGTTATGCGTTATACGTTATACGTTATACGTTATACGTTATACGTTATACGTTATACGTTATACGTTATACGTTATACGTTATACGTTATACGTTGTACGTTATACGTTGTACGTTATACGTTGTATGTTATACGATATACGTTATACGTTATACGTTATACGTTGTACGTTGTACGTTATACGTTGTACGTTATACGTTGTACGTTATACGTTATACGTTATACGTTATACGTTGTACGTTATACGTTACACGTTATACGTTATACGTTGTACGATGTACGTTATACGTTGTACGTTATACGTTGTACGTTATACGTTATACGTTATACGTTATACGTTATACGTTGTATGTTATACGTTGTATGTTATACGTTGTATGTTATACGTTATACGTTGTACGTTATACGTTGTATGTTATACGTTATACGCTGTACGTTATACGTTATACGTTGTACGTTATACGTTACACGTTATACGTTATACGTTATACGTTATACGTTATACGTTATACGTTATACGTTATACGTTATACGTTATACGTTATACGTTATACGTTATACGTTATACGTTATACGTTATACGTTATACGTTATACGTTATACGTTATACGTTATACGTTATACGTTATACGTTATACGTTATACGTTATACGTTATACGTTATACGTTATACGTTATACGTTATACGTTATACGTTATACGTTATACGTTATACGTTATACGTTATACGTTATACGTTATACGTTATACGTTATACGTTATACGTTATACGTTATACGTTATACGTTATACGTTATACGTTATACGTTATACGTTATACGTTATACGTTATACGTTATACGTTATACGTTATACGTTATACGTTATACGTTATACGTTATACGTTATACGTTATACGTTATACGTTATACGTTATACGTTATACGTTATACGTTATACGTTATACGTTATACGTTATACGTTATACGTTATACGTTATACGTTATACGTTATACGTTATACGTTATACGTTATACGTTATACGTTATACGTTATACGTTATACGTTATACGTTATACGTTATACGTTATACGTTATACGTTATACGTTATACGTTATACGTTATACGTTATACGTTATACGTTATACGTTATACGTTATACGTTATACGTTATACGTTATACGTTATACGTTATACGTTATACGTTATACGTTATACGTTATACGTTATACGTTATACGTTATACGTTATACGTTATACGTTATACGTTATACGTTATACGTTATACGTTATACGTTATACGTTATACGTTATACGTTATACGTTATACGTTATACGTTATACGTTATACGTTATACGTTATACGTTATACGTTATACGTTATACGTTATACGTTATACGTTATACGTTATACGTTATACGTTATACGTTATACGTTATACGTTATACGTTATACGTTATACGTTATACGTTATACGTTATACGTTATACGTTATACGTTATACGTTATACGTTATACGTTATACGTTATACGTTATACGTTATACGTTATACGTTATACGTTATACGTTATACGTTATACGTTATACGTTATACGTTATACGTTATACGTTATACGTTATACGTTATACGTTATACGTTATACGTTATACGTTATACGTTATACGTTATACGTTATACGTTATACGTTATACGTTATACGTTATACGTTATACGTTATACGTTATACGTTATACGTTATACGTTATACGTTATACGTTATACGTTATACGTTATACGTTATACGTTATACGTTATACGTTATACGTTATACGTTATACGTTATACGTTATACGTTATACGTTATACGTTATACGTTATACGTTATACGTTATACGTTATACGTTATACGTTATACGTTATACGTTATACGTTATACGTTATACGTTATACGTTATACGTTATACGTTATACGTTATACGTTATACGTTATACGTTATACGTTATACGTTATACGTTATACGTTATACGTTATACGTTATACGTTATACGTTATACGTTATACGTTATACGTTATACGTTATACGTTATACGTTATACGTTATACGTTATACGTTATACGTTATACGTTATACGTTATACGTTATACGTTATACGTTATACGTTATACGTTATACGTTATACGTTATACGTTATACGTTATACGTTATACGTTATACGTTATACGTTATACGTTATACGTTATACGTTATACGTTATACGTTATACGTTATACGTTATACGTTATACGTTATACGTTATACGTTATACGTTATACGTTATACGTTATACGTTATACGTTATACGTTATACGTTATACGTTATACGTTATACGTTATACGTTATACGTTATACGTTATACGTTATACGTTATACGTTATACGTTATACGTTATACGTTATACGTTATACGTTATACGTTATACGTTATACGTTATACGTTATACGTTATACGTTATACGTTATACGTTATACGTTATACGTTATACGTTATACGTTATACGTTATACGTTATACGTTATACGTTATACGTTATACGTTATACGTTATACGTTATACGTTATACGTTATACGTTATACGTTATACGTTATACGTTATACGTTATACGTTATACGTTATACGTTATACGTTATACGTTATACGTTATACGTTATACGTTATACGTTATACGTTATACGTTATACGTTATACGTTATACGTTATACGTTATACGTTATACGTTATACGTTATACGTTATACGTTATACGTTATACGTTATACGTTATACGTTATACGTTATACGTTATACGTTATACGTTATACGTTATACGTTATACGTTATACGTTATACGTTATACGTTATACGTTATACGTTATACGTTGTATGTTATACGTTATACGTTACACGTTATACGTTATACGTTGTACGTTATACGTTACACGTTATACGTTGTACGTTATACGTTACACGTTATACGTTACACGTTATACGTTACACGTTATACGTTATACGTTATACGTTATACGTTATACGTTATACGTTATACGTTATACGTTATACGTTATACGTTATACGTTATACGTTATACGTTATACGTTATACGTTATACGTTATACGTTATACGTTATACGTTATACGTTATACGTTATACGTTATACGTTATACGTTATACGTTATACGTTATACGTTATACGTTATACGTTATACGTTATACGTTATACGTTATACGTTATACGTTATACGTTATACGTTATACGTTATACGTTATACGTTATACGTTATACGTTATACGTTATACGTTATACGTTATACGTTATACGTTATACGTTATACGTTATACGTTATACGTTATACGTTATACGTTATACGTTATACGTTATACGTTATACGTTATACGTTATACGTTATACGTTATACGTTATACGTTATACGTTATACGTTATACGTTATACGTTATACGTTATACGTTATACGTTATACATTATACGTTATACGTTATACGTTATACGTTATACGTTATACGTTATACGTTATTGGTTATACGTTATACGTTATACGTTATACGTTATACGTTATGCGTTATACGTTATACGTTATACGTTATACGTTATACGTTATACGTTATACGTTATACGTTATACGTTATGCGTTATACGTTATACGTTATACGTTATACGTTATACGTTATACGTTATACGTTATACGTTATACGTTATACGTTATACGTTGTACGTTATACGTTGTATGTTATACGATATACGTTATACGTTATACGTTATACGTTGTACGTTGTACGTTATACGTTGTACGTTATACGTTGTACGTTATACGTTATACGTTATACGTTATACGTTGTACGTTATACGTTACACGTTATACGTTATACGTTGTACGATGTACGTTATACGTTGTACGTTATACGTTGTACGTTATACGTTATACGTTATACGTTATACGTTATACGTTGTATGTTATACGTTGTATGTTATACGTTGTATGTTATACGTTATACGTTGTACGTTATACGTTG
Organism: Lasioglossum morio; assembly: GCA_916610235.2. NCBI lineage: Eukaryota > Metazoa > Arthropoda > Insecta > Hymenoptera > Halictidae > Lasioglossum > Lasioglossum morio. Next base: position 10,497 of record CAKAJA020000442.1, read on the forward strand.
TATGTTATACGTTATACGCTGTACGTTATACGTTATACGTTGTACGTTATACGTTACACGTTATACGTTATACGTTATACGTTATACGTTATACGTTATACGTTATACGTTATACGTTATACGTTATACGTTATACGTTATACGTTATACGTTATACGTTATACGTTATACGTTATACGTTATACGTTATACGTTATACGTTATACGTTATACGTTATACGTTATACGTTATACGTTATACGTTATACGTTATACGTTATACGTTATACGTTATACGTTATACGTTATACGTTATACGTTATACGTTATACGTTATACGTTATACGTTATACGTTATACGTTATACGTTATACGTTATACGTTATACGTTATACGTTATACGTTATACGTTATACGTTATACGTTATACGTTATACGTTATACGTTATACGTTATACGTTATACGTTATACGTTATACGTTATACGTTATACGTTATACGTTATACGTTATACGTTATACGTTATACGTTATACGTTATACGTTATACGTTATACGTTATACGTTATACGTTATACGTTATACGTTATACGTTATACGTTATACGTTATACGTTATACGTTATACGTTATACGTTATACGTTATACGTTATACGTTATACGTTATACGTTATACGTTATACGTTATACGTTATACGTTATACGTTATACGTTATACGTTATACGTTATACGTTATACGTTATACGTTATACGTTATACGTTATACGTTATACGTTATACGTTATACGTTATACGTTATGCGTTATACGTTATGCGTTATACGTTATACGTTATACGTTATACGTTATACGTTATACGTTATACGTTATGCGTTATACGTTATGCGTTATACGTTATACGTTATACGTTATACGTTATACGTTATACGTTATACGTTATACGTTATACGTTGTACGTTATACGTTTTATGTTATACGATATACGTTATACGTTATACGTTATACGTTGTACGTTGTACGTTATACGTTGTACGTTATACGTTGTACGTTATACGTTATACGTTATACGTTATACGTTGTACGTTATACGTTACACGTTATACGTTATACGTTGTACGATGTACGTTATACGTTGTACGTTATACGTTGTACGTTATACGTTATACGTTATACGTTATACGTTATACGTTATACGTTATACGTTATACGTTATACGTTATACGTTATACGTTATACGTTATACGTTATACGTTATACGTTATACGTTATACGTTATACGTTATACGTTATACGTTATACGTTATACGTTATACGTTATACGTTATACGTTATACGTTATACGTTATACGTTATACGTTATACGTTATACGTTATACGTTATACGTTATACGTTATACGTTATACGTTATACGTTATACGTTATACGTTATACGTTATACGTTATACGTTATACGTTATACGTTATACGTTATACGTTATACGTTATACGTTATACGTTATACGTTATACGTTATACGTTATACGTTATACGTTGTACGTTATACGTTACACGTTATACGTTATACGTTATACGTTACTCGTTATACGTTATACGTTATACGTTATACGTTATACGTTATACGTTATACGTTATACGTTATACGTTATACGTTATACGTTGTACGTTATACGTTGTATGTTATACGTTATACGCTGTACGTTATACGTTATACGTTGTACGTTATACGTTACTCGTTATACGTTATACGTTGTACGATGTACGTTATACGTTATACGTTGTACGATGTACGTTATACGTTATACGTTACACGTTGTACGTTGTACGTTATACGTTGTATGTTATACGTTATACGCTGTACGTTATACGTTGTACGTTATACGTTGTATGTTATACGTTGTATGTTATACGTTATACGTTGTACGTTATACGTTGTATGTTATACGTTATACGCTGTACGTTATACGTTATACGTTGTACGTTATACGTTACACGTTATACGTTATACGTTATACGTTATACGTTATACGTTATACGTTATACGTTATACGTTATACGTTATACGTTATACGTTATACGTTATACGTTATACGTTATACGTTATACGTTATACGTTATACGTTATACGTTATACGTTATACGTTATACGTTATACGTTATACGTTATACGTTATACGTTATACGTTATACGTTATACGTTATACGTTATACGTTATACGTTATACGTTATACGTTATACGTTATACGTTATACGTTATACGTTACACGTTATACGTTATACGTTATACGTTATACGTTATACGTTATACGTTATACGTTATACGTTGTACGTTATACGTTACACGTTGTACGTTATACGTTACACGTTATGCGTTATACGTTGTACGATGTACGTTATACGTTGTACGTTATACGTTGTACGTTATACGTTATACGTTATACGTTATACGTTATACGTTATACGTTATACGTTATACGTTATACGTTATACGTTATACGTTATACGTTATACGTTATACGTTATACGTTATACGTTGTACGTTATACGTTGTATGTTATACGTTATACGCTGTACGTTATACGTTATACGTTGTACGTTATACGTTACACGTTATACGTTATACGTTGTACGATGTACGTTATACGTTGTACGTTATACGTTGTACGTTATACGTTATACGTTATACGTTATACGTTATACGTTATACGTTATACGTTATACGTTATACGTTATACGTTATACGTTATACGTTATACGTTATACGTTATACGTTATACGTTATACGTTATACGTTATACGTTATACGTTATACGTTATACGTTATACGTTATACGTTATACGTTATACGTTATACGTTATACGTTATACGTTATACGTTATACGTTATACGTTATACGTTATACGTTATACGTTATACGTTATACGTTATACGTTATACGTTATACGTTATACGTTATACGTTATACGTTATACGTTATACGTTATACGTTATACGTTATACGTTATACGTTATACGTTATACGTTATACGTTATACGTTATACGTTATGCGTTATACGTTATGCGTTATACGTTATACGTTATACGTTATACGTTATACGTTATACGTTATACGTTATGCGTTATACGTTATGCGTTATACGTTATACGTTATACGTTATACGTTATACGTTATACGTTATACGTTATACGTTGTACGTTATACGTTGTATGTTATACGATATACGTTATACGTTATACGTTATACGTTGTACGTTGTACGTTATACGTTGTACGTTATACGTTGTACGTTATACGTTATACGTTATACGTTATACGTTGTACGTTATACGTTACACGTTATACGTTATACGTTGTACGATGTACGTTATACGTTGTACGTTATACGTTGTACGTTATACGTTATACGTTATACGTTATACGTTATACGTTATACGTTATACGTTATACGTTATACGTTATACGTTATACGTTATACGTTATACGTTATACGTTATACGTTATACGTTATACGTTATACGTTATACGTTATACGTTATACGTTATACGTTATACGTTATACGTTATACGTTATACGTTATACGTTATACCTTATACGTTATACGTTATACGTTATACGTTATACGTTATACGTTATACGTTATACGTTATACGTTATACGTTATACGTTATACGTTATACGTTATACGTTATACGTTATACGTTATACGTTATACGTTATACGTTGTACGTTATACGTTATACGTTATACGTTATACGTTGTACGTTATACGTTGTATGTTATACGTTATACGCTGTACGTTATACGTTATACGTTGTACGTTATACGTTACACGTTATACGTTATACGTTATACGTTATACGTTATACGTTATACGTTATACGTTATACGTTATACGTTATACGTTATACGTTATACGTTATACGTTATACGTTATACGTTATACGTTATACGTTATACGTTATACGTTATACGTTATACGTTGTACGTTATACGTTGTATGTTATACGTTATACGCTGTACGTTATACGTTATACGTTGTACGTTATACGTTACTCGTTATACGTTATACGTTGTACGATGTACGTTATACGTTATACGTTGTACGATGTACGTTATAGGTTATACGTTACACGTTGTACGTTGTACGTTATACGTTGTATGTTATACGTTATACGCTGTACGTTATACGTTGTACGTTATACGTTGTATGTTATACGTTGTATGTTATACGTTATACGTTGTACGTTATACGTTGTATGTTATACGTTATACGCTGTACGTTATACGTTATACGTTGTACGTTATACGTTACACGTTATACGTTATACGTTATACGTTATACGTTATACGTTATACGTTATACGTTATACGTTATACGTTATACGTTATACGTTATACGTTATACGTTATACGTTATACGTTATACGTTATACGTTATACGTTATACGTTATACGTTATACGTTATACGTTATACGTTATACGTTATACGTTATACGTTATACGTTATACGTTATACGTTATACGTTATACGTTATACGTTATACGTTATACGTTATACGTTATACGTTATACGTTATACGTTATACGTTATACGTTATACGTTATACGTTATACGTTATACGTTATACGTTATACGTTATACGTTATACGTTATACGTTATACGTTATACGTTATACGTTATACGTTATACGTTATACGTTATACGTTATACGTTATACGTTATACGTTATACGTTATACGTTATACGTTATACGTTATACGTTATACGTTATACGTTATACGTTATACGTTATACGTTATACGTTATACGTTAAACGTTACACGTTGTACGTTGTACGTTATACGTTGTATGTTATACGTTATACGCTGTACGTTATACGTTGTACGTTATACGTTGTATGTTATACGTTATACGTTGTACGTTATACGTTGTATGTTATACGTTATACGCTGTACGTTATACGTTATACGTTGTACGTTATACGTTACACGTTGTACGTTATACGTTACACGTTATGCGTTATACGTTGTACGATGTACGTTATACGTTGTACGTTATACGTTGTACGTTATACGTTATACGTTATACGTTATACGTTATACGTTATACGTTATACGTTATACGTTATACGTTATACGTTATACGTTATACGTTATACGTTATACGTTATACGTTATACGTTATACGTTATACGTTATACGTTGTACGTTATACGTTGTATGTTATACGTTATACGCTGTACGTTATACGTTATACGTTGTACGTTATACGTTACACGTTATACGTTATACGTTGTACGATGTACGTTATACGTTGTACGTTATACGTTGTACGTTATACGTTATACGTTATACGTTATACGTTATACGTTATACGTTATACGTTATACGTTATACGTTATACGTTATACGTTATACGTTATACGTTATACGTTATACGTTATACGTTATACGTTATACGTTATACGTTATACGTTATACGTTATACGTTATACGTTATACGTTATACGTTGTACGATGTACGTTATACGTTGTACGTTATACGTTGTACGTTATACGTTATACGTTATACGTTATACGTTATACGTTATACGTTATACGTTATACGTTATACGTTATACGTTATACGTTATACGTTATACGTTGTACGTTATACGTTATACGTTATACGTTATACGTTATACGTTATACGTTATACGTTATACGTTATACGTTATACGTTATACGTTATACGTTATACGTTATACGTTATACGTTATACGTTATACGTTATACGTTATACGTTATACGTTATACGTTATACGTTATACGTTATACGTTATACGTTATACGTTATACGTTATACGTTATACGTTATACGTTATACGTTATACGTTATACGTTATACGTTATACGTTATACGTTATACGTTATACGTTATACGTTATACGTTATACGTTATACGTTATACGTTATACGTTATACGTTATACGTTATACGTTATACGTTATACGTTATACGTTATACGTTATACGTTATACGTTATACGTTATACGTTATACGTTATACGTTATACGTTATACGTTATACGTTATACGTTATACGTTATACGTTATACGTTATACGTTATACGTTATACGTTATACGTTATACGTTATACGTTATACGTTATACGTTATACGTTATACGTTATACGTTATACGTTATACGTTATACGTTATACGTTATACGTTATACGTTATACGTTATACGTTATACGTTATACGTTATACGTTATACGTTATACGTTATACGTTATACGTTATACGTTATACGTTATACGTTATACGTTATACGTTATACGTTATACGTTATACGTTATACGTTATACGTTATACGTTATACGTTATACGTTATACGTTATACGTTATACGTTATACGTTATACGTTATACGTTATACGTTATACGTTATACGTTATACGTTATACGTTATACGTTATACGTTATACGTTATACGTTATACGTTATACGTTATACGTTATACGTTATACGTTATACGTTATACGTTATACGTTATACGTTATACGTTATACGTTATACGTTATACGTTACTACGTTATACGTTATACGTTATACGTTATACGTTATACGTTATACGTTATACGTTATACGTTATACGTTATACGTTATACGTTATACGTTATACGTTATACGTTATACGTTATACGTTATACGTTATACGTTATACGTTATACGTTATACGTTATACGTTATACGTTATACGTTATACGTTATACGTTATACGTTATACGTTATACGTTATACGTTATACGTTATACGTTACACGTTGTACGTTGTACGTTATACGTTGTATGTTATACGTTATACGCTGTACGTTATACGTTGTACGTTATACGTTGTATGTTATACGTTATACGTTGTACGTTATACGTTATACGTTGTACGTTATACGTTACTCGTTATACGTTATACGTTGTACGATGTACGTTATACGTTATACGTTGTACGATGTACGTTATACGTTATACGTTACACGTTGTACGTTGTACGTTATACGTTGTATGTTATACGTTATACGCTGTACGTTATACGTTGTACGTTATACGTTGTATGTTATACGTTGTATGTTATACGTTATACGTTATACGTTATACGTTGTACGTTATACGTTGTATGTTATACGTTATACGCTGTACGTTATACGTTATACGTTGTACGTTATACGTTACACGTTATACGTTATACGTTATACGTTATACGTTATACGTTATACGTTATACGTTATACGTTATACGTTATACGTTATACGTTATACGTTATACGTTATACGTTATACGTTATACGTTATACGTTATACGTTATACGTTATACGTTATACGTTATACGTTATACGTTATACGTTATACGTTATACGTTATACGTTATACGTTATACGTTATACGTTATACGTTATACGTTATACGTTATACGTTATACGTTATACGTTATACGTTATACGTTATACGTTATACGTTATACGTTATACGTTATACGTTATACGTTATACGTTATACGTTATACGTTATACGTTATACGTTATACGTTATACGTTATACGTTATACGTTATACGTTATACGTTATACGTTATACGTTATACGTTATACGTTATACGTTATACGTTATACGTTATACGTTATACGTTATACGTTATACGTTATACGTTATACGTTATACGTTATACGTTATACGTTATACGTTATACGTTGCACGTTGTACGTTGTACGTTAGACGTTGTAGGTTATACGTTATACGCTGTACGTTATACGTTGTACGTTATACGTTGTATGTTATACGTTATACGTTGTACGTTATACGTTGTATGTTATACGTTATACGCTGTACGTTATACGTTATACGTTGTACGTTATACGTTACACGTTGTACGTTATACGTTACACGTTATGCGTTATACGTTGTACGATGTACGTTATACGTTGTACGTTATACGTTGTACGTTATACGTTATACGTTATACGTTATACGTTATACGTTATACGTTATACGTTATACGTTATACGTTATACGTTATACGTTATACGTTATACGTTATACGTTATACGTTATACGTTGTACGTTATACGTTGTATGTTATACGTTATACGCTGTACGTTATACGTTATACGTTGTACGATGTACGTTATACGTTGTACGTTATACGTTGTACGTTATACGTTATACGTTATACGTTATACGTTATACGTTATACGTTATACGTTATACGTTATACGTTATACGTTATACGTTATACGTTATACGTTATACGTTATACGTTATACGTTATACGTTATACGTTATACGTTATACGTTATACGTTATACGTTATACGTTATACGTTATACGTTATACGTTATACGTTATACGTTATACGTTATACGTTATACGTTATACGTTATACGTTATACGTTATACGTTATACGTTATACGTTATACGTTATACGTTATACGTTATACGTTATACGTTATACGTTATACGTTATACGTTATACGTTATACGTTATACGTTATACGTTATACGTTATACGTTATACGTTATACGTTATACGTTATACGTTATACGTTATACGTTATACGTTATACGTTATACGTTATACGTTATACGTTATACGTTATACGTTATACGTTATACGTTATACGTTATACGTTATACGTTATACGTTATACGTTATACGTTATACGTTATACGTTATACGTTATACGTTATACGTTATACGTTATACGTTATACGTTATACGTTATACGTTATACGTTATACGTTATACGTTATACGTTATACGTTATACGTTATACGTTATACGTTATACGTTATACGTTATACGTTACACGTTATACGTTACACGTTATACGTTATACGTTACACGTTATACGTTACACGTTATACGTTATACGTTATACGTTATACGTTATACGTTATACGTTATACGTTATACGTTATACGTTATACGTTATACGTTATACGTTATACGTTATACGTTATACGTTATACGTTATACGTTATACGTTATACGTTATACGTTATACGTTATACGTTATACGTTATACGTTATACGTTATACGTTATACGTTATACGTTATACGTTATACGTTATACGTTACACGTTGTACGTTGTACGTTATACGTTGTATGTTATACGTTATACGCTGTACGTTATACGTTGTACGTTATACGTTGTATGTTATACGTTATACGTTGTACGTTATACGTTGTATGTTACACGTTATACGCTGTACGTTATACGTTATACGTTGTACGTTATACGTTACACGTTATACGTTATACGTTATACGTTACTCGTTATACGTTATACGTTGTACGATGTACGTTATACGTTATACGTTGTACGATGTACGTTATACGTTATACGTTATACGTTATACGTTATACGTTATACGTTATACGTTATACGTTACACGTTATACGTTATACGTTATACGTTATACGTTATACGTTATACGTTATACGTTATACGTTATACGTTATACGTTATACGTTATACGTTATACGTTATACGTTATACGTTATACGTTATACGTTATACGTTATACGTTATACGTTATACGTTACACGTTATACGTTACACGTTATACGTTATACGTTATACGTTATACGTTATACGTTATACGTTATACGTTATACGTTATACGTTATACGTTATACGTTATACGTTATACGTTATACGTTATACGTTATATGTTTAGCGTTATACTTTATACGTTATACGTTATACGTTATACGTTATACGTTATACGTTATACGTTATACGTTATACGTTATACGTTATACGTTATACGTTGTACGTTGTACGTTGTACGTTGTACGTTATACGTTATACGTTGTACGTTGTACGTTATACGTTATACGTTATACGTTATACGTTATACGTTATACGTTATACCTTATACGTTATACGTTATACGTTATACGTTATACGTTATACGTTATACGTTATACGTTATACGTTATACGTTATACGTTATACGTTATACGTTATACGTTATACGTTATACGTTATACGTTATACGTTATACGTTATACGTTATACGTTATACGTTATACGTTATACGTTATACGTTATACGTTATACGTTATACGTTATACGTTATACGTTATACGTTATACGTTATACGTTATACGTTATACGTTATACGTTATACGTTATACGTTATACGTTATACGTTATACGTTATACGTTATACGTTATACGTTATACGTTATACGTTATACGTTATACGTTATACGTTATACGTTATACGTTATACGTTATACGTTATACGTTATACGTTATACGTTATACGTTATACGTTATACGTTATACGTTATACGTTATACGTTATACGTTATACGTTATACGTTATACGTTATACGTTATACGTTATACGTTATACGTTATACGTTATACGTTATACGTTATACGTTATACGTTATACGTTATACGTTATACGTTATACGTTATACGTTATACGTTATACGTTATACGTTATACGTTATACGTTATACGTTATACGTTATACGTTATACGTTATACGTTATACGTTATACGTTATACGTTATACGTTATACGTTATACGTTATACGTTATACGTTATACGTTATACGTTATACGTTATACGTTATACGTTATACGTTATACGTTATACGTTATACGTTATACGTTATACGTTATACGTTATACGTTATACGTTATACGTTATACGTTATACGTTATACGTTATACGTTATACGTTATACGTTATACGTTGTATGTTATACGTTATACGTTATACGTTATACGTTATACGTTGTATGTTATACGTTGTATGTTATACGTTATACGTTGTACGTTATACGTTGTATGTTATACGTTATACGTTACACGTTATACGTTATACGTTGTACGTTATACGTTACACGTTATACGTTATACGTTATACGTTATACGTTATACGTTATACGTTATACGTTATACGTTATACGTTATACGTTATACGTTATACGTTATACGTTATACGTTATACGTTATACGTTATACGTTATACGTTATACGTTATACGTTATACGTTATACGTTATACGTTATACGTTATACGTTATACGTTATACGTTATACGTTATACGTTATACGTTATACGTTATACGTTATACGTTATACGTTATACGTTATACGTTATACGTTATACGTTATACGTTATACGTTATACGTTATACGTTATACGTTATACGTTATACGTTATACGTTATACGTTATACGTTATACGTTATACGTTATACGTTATACGTTATACGTTATACGTTATACGTTATACGTTATACGTTATACGTTATACGTTATACGTTATACGTTATACGTTATACGTTATACGTTATACGTTATACGTTATACGTTATACGTTATACGTTATACGTTATACGTTATACGTTATACGTTATACGTTATACGTTATACGTTATACGTTATACGTTATACGTTATACATTATACGTTATACGTTATGCGTTATACGTTATACGTTATACGTTATACGTTATACGTTATACGTTATGCGTTATACGTTATACGTTATACGTTATACGTTATACGTTACACGTTATACGTTATACGTTATGCGTTATACGTTATACGTTATACGTTATACGTTATACGTTATACGTTATACGTTATACGTTATACGTTATACGTTGTACGTTATACGTTGTATGTTATACGATATACGTTATACGTTATACGTTATACGTTGTACGTTGTACGTTATACGTTGTACGTTATACGTTGTACGTTATACGTTATACGTTATACGTTATACGTTGTACGTTATACGTTACACGTTATACGTTATACGTTGTACGATGTACTTTATACGTTGTACGTTATACGTTGTACGTTATACGTTATACGTTATACGTTATACGTTATACGTTATACGTTATACGTTATACGTTATACGTTATACGTTATACGTTATACGTTATACGTTATACGTTATACGTTATACGTTATACGTTATACGTTATACGTTATACGTTATACGTTATACGTTATACGTTACACGTTATACGTTATACGTTATACGTTATACGTTATACGTTATACGTTGTATGTTATACGTTGTATGTTATACGTTATACGTTGTACGTTATACGTTGTATGTTATACGTTATACGCTGTACGTTATACGTTATACGTTGTACGTTATACGTTACACGTTATACGTTATACGTTATACGTTATACGTTATACGTTATACGTTATACGTTATACGTTATACGTTATACGTTATACGTTATACGTTATACGTTATACGTTATACGTTATACGTTATACGTTATACGTTATACGTTATACGTTATACGTTATACGTTATACGTTATACGTTATACGTTATACGTTATACGTTATACGTTATACGTTATACGTTATACGTTATACGTTATACGTTATACGTTATACGTTATACGTTATACGTTATACGTTATACGTTATACGTTATACGTTATACGTTATACGTTATACGTTATACGTTATACGTTATACGTTATACGTTATACGTTATACGTTATACGTTATACGTTATACGTTATACGTTATACGTTATACGTTATACGTTATACGTTATACGTTATACGTTATACGTTATACGTTATACGTTATACGTTATACGTTATACGTTATACGTTATACGTTATACGTTATACGTTATACGTTATACGTTATACGTTATACGTTATACGTTATACGTTATACGTTATACGTTATACGTTATACGTTATACGTTATACGTTATACGTTATACGTTATACGTTATACGTTATACGTTATACGTTATACGTTATACGTTATGCGTTATGCGTTATACGTTATACGTTATACGTTATACGTTATACGTTATACGTTATACGTTATACGTTATACGTTATGCGTTATACGTTATACGTTATACGTTATACGTTATACGTTATACGTTATACGTTATACGTTGTACGTTATACGTTGTATGTTATACGATATACGTTATACGTTATACGTTATACGTTGTACGTTGTACGTTATACGTTGTACGTTATACGTTGTACGTTATACGTTATACGTTATACGTTATACGTTATACGTTATACGTTGTACGTTATACGTTACACGTTATACGTTATACGTTGTACGATGTACGTTATACGTTGTACGTTATACGTTGTACGTTATACGTTATACGTTATACGTTATACGTTATACGTTATACGTTATACGTTATACGTTATACGTTATACGTTATACGTTATACGTTATACGTTATACGTTATACGTTATACGTTATACGTTATACGTTATACGTTATACGTTATACGTTATACGTTATACGTTATACGTTATACGTTATACGTTATACGTTATACGTTATACGTTATACGTTATACGTTATACGTTATACGTTATACGTTATACGTTATACGTTATACGTTATACGTTATACGTTATACGTTATACGTTGTACGTTATACGTTATACGTTATACGTTATACGTTATACGTTGTACGTTATACGTTATACGTTATACGTTATACGTTGTACGTTATACGTTGTATGTTATACGTTATACGCTGTACGTTATACGTTATACGTTGTACGTTATACGTTACACGTTATACGTTATACGTTATACGTTATACGTTATACGTTATACGTTATACGTTATACGTTATACGTTATACGTTATACGTTATACGTTATACGTTATACGTTATACGTTATACGTTATACGTTATACGTTGTATGTTATACGTTATACGCTGTACGTTATACGTTATACGTTATACGTTGTACGATGTACGTTATACGTTATACGTTGTACGATGTACGTTATACGTTATACGTTACACGTTGTACGTTGTACGTTATACGTTATACGTTATACGTTATACGTTATACGTTATACGTTATACGTTATACGTTATACGTTATACGTTATACGTTATACGTTATACGTTATACGTTATACGTTATACGTTATACGTTATACGTTATACGTTATACGTTATACGTTATACGTTATACGTTATACGTTATACGTTATACGTTATACGTTATACGTTATACGTTATACGTTATACGTTATACGTTATACGTTATACGTTATACGTTATACGTTATACGTTATACGTTATACGTTATACGTTATACGTTATACGTTATACGTTATACGTTATACGTTATACGTTATACGTTATACGTTATACGTTATACGTTATACGTTATACGTTATACGTTATACGTTATACGTTATACGTTATACGTTATACGTTATACGTTATACGTTATACGTTATACGTTATACGTTATACGTTATACGTTATACGTTATACGTTATACGTTATACGTTATACGTTATACGTTATACGTTATACGTTATACGTTATACGTTATACGTTATACGTTATACGTTATACGTTATACGTTATACGTTATACGTTATACGTTATACGTTATACGTTATACGTTATACGTTATACGTTATACGTTATACGTTATACGTTATACGTTATACGTTATACGTTATACGTTATACGTTATACGTTATACGTTATACGTTATACGTTATACGTTATACGTTATACGTTATACGTTATACGTTATACGTTATACGTTATACGTTATACGTTATACGTTATACGTTATACGTTATACGTTATACGTTATACGTTATACGTTATACGTTATACGTTATACGTTATACGTTATACGTTATACGTTATACGTTATACGTTATACGTTATACGTTATACGTTATACGTTATACGTTATACGTTATACGTTATACGTTATACGTTATACGTTATACGTTATACGTTATACGTTATACGTTATACGTTATACGTTATACGTTATACGTTATACGTTATACGTTATACGTTATACGTTATACGTTATACGTTATACGTTATACGTTATACGTTATACGTTATACGTTATACGTTACACGTTGTACGTTGTACGTTATACGTTGTATGTTATACGTTATACGCTGTACGTTATACGTTGTACGTTATACGTTGTATGTTATACGTTATACGTTGTACGTTATACGTTGTATGTTATACGTTATACGCTGTACGTTATACGTTATACGTTGTACGTTATACGTTACACGTTGTACGTTATACGTTACACGTTATGCGTTATACGTTGTACGATGTACGTTATACGTTGTACGTTATACGTTGTACGTTATACGTTATACGTTATACGTTATACGTTATACGTTATACGTTATACGTTATACGTTATACGTTATACGTTATACGTTATACGTTATACGTTATACGTTATACGTTATACGTTATACGTTCTACGTTATACGTTGTATGTTATACGTTATACGCTGTACGTTATACGTTATACGTTGTACGTTATACGTTACACGTTATACGTTATACGTTGTACGATGTACGTTATACGTTGTACGTTATACGTTGTACGTTATACGTTATACGTTATACGTTATACGTTATACGTTATACGTTATACGTTATACGTTATACGTTATACGTTATACGTTATACGTTATACGTTATACGTTATACGTTATACGTTATACGTTATACGTTATACGTTATACGTTATACGTTATACGTTATACGTTATACGTTATACGTTATACGTTATACGTTATACGTTATACGTTATACGTTATACGTTATACGTTATACGTTATACGTTATACGTTATACGTTATACGTTATACGTTATACGTTATACGTTATACGTTATACGTTATACGTTATACGTTATACGTTATACGTTATACGTTATACGTTATACGTTATACGTTATACGTTATACGTTATACGTTATACGTTATACGTTATACGTTATACGTTATACGTTATACGTTATACGTTATACGTTATACGTTATACGTTATACGTTATACGTTATACGTTATACGTTATACGTTATACGTTATACGTTATACGTTATACGTTATACGTTATACGTTATACGTTATACGTTATACGTTATACGTTATACGTTATACGTTATACGTTATACGTTATACGTTATACGTTATACGTTATACGTTATACGTTATACGTTATACGTTATACGTTATACGTTATACGTTATACGTTATACGTTATACGTTATACGTTATACGTTATACGTTATACGTTATACGTTATACGTTATACGTTATACGTTATACGTTATACGTTATACGTTATACGTTATACGTTATACGTTATACGTTATACGTTATACGTTATACGTTATACGTTATACGTTATACGTTATACGTTATACGTTATACGTTATACGTTATACGTTATACGTTATACGTTATACGTTATACGTTATACGTTATACGTTATACGTTATACGTTATACGTTATACGTTATACGTTATACGTTATACGTTATACGTTATACGTTATACGTTATACGTTATACGTTATACGTTATACGTTATACGTTATACGTTATACGTTATACGTTATACGTTATACGTTATACGTTATACGTTATACGTTATACGTTATACGTTATACGTTATACGTTATACGTTATACGTTATACGTTATACGTTATACGTTATACGTTATACGTTATACGTTATACGTTATACGTTATACGTTATACGTTATACGTTATACGTTATACGTTATACGTTATACGTTATACGTTATACGTTATACGTTATACGTTATACGTTATACGTTATACGTTATACGTTATACGTTATACGTTATACGTTATACGTTATACGTTATACGTTATACGTTATACGTTATACGTTATACGTTATACGTTATACGTTATACGTTATACGTTATACGTTATACGTTATACGTTATACGTTATACGTTATACGTTATACGTTATACGTTATACGTTATGCGTTATGCGTTATACGTTATACGTTATACGTTATACGTTATACGTTATACGTTATACGTTATACGTTATACGTTATGCGTTATACGTTATACGTTATACGTTATACGTTATACGTTATACGTTATACGTTATACGTTGTACGTTATACGTTGTATGTTATACGATATACGTTATACGTTATACGTTATACGTTGTACGTTGTACGTTATACGTTGTACGTTATACGTTGTACGTTATACGTTATACGTTATACGTTATACGTTATACGTTATACGTTATACGTTATACGTTACACGTTATACGTTATACGTTGTACGATGTACGTTATACGTTGTACGTTATACGTTGTACGTTATACGTTATACGTTATACGTTATACGTTATACGTTATACGTTATACGTTATACGTTATACGTTATACGTTATACGTTATACGTTATACGTTATACGTTATACGTTATACGTTATACGTTATACGTTATACGTTATACGTTATACGTTATACGTTATACGTTATACGTTATACGTTATACGTTATACGTTATACGTTATACGTTATACGTTATACGTTATACGTTATACGTTATACGTTATACGTTATACGTTATACGTTATACGTTATACGTTATACGTTATACGTTGTACGTTATACGTTATACGTTATACGTTATACGTTATACGTTGTACGTTATACGTTATACGTTATACGTTATACGTTGTACGTTATACGTTGTATGTTATACGTTATACGCTGTACGTTATACGTTATACGTTGTACGTTATACGTTACACGTTATACGTTATACGTTATACGTTATACGTTATACGTTATACGTTATACGTTATACGTTATACGTTATACGTTATACGTTATACGTTATACGTTATACGTTATACGTTATACGTTATACGTTATACGTTGTATGTTATACGTTATACGCTGTACGTTATACGTTATACGTTATACGTTGTACGATGTACGTTATACGTTATACGTTGTACGATGTACGTTATACGTTATACGTTACACGTTGTACGTTGTACGTTATACGTTATACGTTATACGTTATACGTTGTACGTTATACGTTATACGTTATACGTTATACGTTATACGTTATACGTTATACGTTATACGTTATACGTTATACGTTATACGTTATACGTTATACGTTATACGTTATACGTTATACGTTATACGTTATACGTTATACGTTATACGTTATACGTTATACGTTATACGTTATACGTTATACGTTATACGTTATACGTTATACGTTATACGTTATACGTTATACGTTATACGTTATACGTTATACGTTATACGTTATACGTTATACGTTATACGTTATACGTTATACGTTATACGTTATACGTTATACGTTATACGTTATACGTTATACGTTATACGTTATACGTTATACGTTATACGTTATACGTTATACGTTATACGTTATACGTTATACGTTATACGTTATACGTTATACGTTATACGTTATACGTTATACGTTATACGTTATACGTTATACGTTATACGTTATACGTTATACGTTATACGTTATACGTTATACGTTATACGTTATACGTTATACGTTATACGTTATACGTTATACGTTATACGTTATACGTTATACGTTATACGTTATACGTTATACGTTATACGTTATACGTTATACGTTATACGTTATACGTTATACGTTATACGTTATACGTTATACGTTATACGTTATACGTTATACGTTATACGTTATACGTTATACGTTATACGTTATACGTTATACGTTATACGTTATACGTTATACGTTATACGTTATACGTTATACGTTATACGTTATACGTTATACGTTATACGTTATACGTTATACGTTATACGTTATACGTTATACGTTATACGTTATACGTTATACGTTATACGTTATACGTTATACGTTATACGTTATACGTTATACGTTATACGTTATACGTTATACGTTATACGTTATACGTTATACGTTATACGTTATACGTTATACGTTATACGTTATACGTTATACGTTACAACGTTATACGTTATACGTTATACGTTATACGTTATACGTTATACGTTATACGTTATACGTTATACGTTATACGTTACACGTTGTACGTTGTACGTTATACGTTGTATGTTATACGTTATACGCTGTACGTTATACGTTGTACGTTATACGTTGTATGTTATACGTTATACGTTGTACGTTATACGTTGTATGTTATACGTTATACGCTGTACGTTATACGTTATACGTTGTACGTTATACGTTACACGTTGTACGTTATACGTTACACGTTATACGTTATACGTTGTACGATGTACGTTATACGTTGTACGTTATACGTTGTACGTTATACGTTATACGTTATACGTTATACGTTATACGTTATACGTTATACGTTATACGTTATACGTTATACGTTATACGTTATACGTTATACGTTATACGTTATACGTTATACGTTATACGTTCTACGTTATACGTTGTATGTTATACGTTATACGCTGTACGTTATACGTTATACGTTGTACGTTATACGTTACACGTTATACGTTATACGTTGTACGTTGTACGTTATACGTTGTACGTTATACGTTGTACGTTATACGTTATACGTTATACGTTATACGTTATACGTTATACGTTATACGTTATACGTTATACGTTATACGTTATACGTTATACGTTATACGTTATACGTTATACGTTATACGTTATACGTTATACGTTATACGTTATACGTTATACGTTATACGTTATACGTTATACGTTATACGTTATACGTTATACGTTATACGTTATACGTTATACGTTATACGTTATACGTTATACGTTATACGTTATACGTTATACGTTATACGTTATACGTTATACGTTATACGTTATACGTTATACGTTATACGTTATACGTTATACGTTATACGTTATACGTTATACGTTATACGTTATACGTTATACGTTATACGTTATACGTTATACGTTATACGTTATACGTTATACGTTATACGTTATACGTTATACGTTATACGTTATACGTTATACGTTATACGTTATACGTTATACGTTATACGTTATACGTTATACGTTATACGTTATACGTTATACGTTATACGTTATACGTTATACGTTATACGTTATACGTTATACGTTATACGTTATACGTTATACGTTATACGTTATACGTTATACGTTATACGTTATACGTTATACGTTATACGTTATACGTTATACGTTATACGTTATACGTTATACGTTATACGTTATACGTTATACGTTATACGTTATACGTTATACGTTATACGTTATACGTTATACGTTATACGTTATACGTTATACGTTATACGTTATACGTTATACGTTATACGTTATACGTTATACGTTATACGTTATACGTTATACGTTATACGTTATACGTTATACGTTATACGTTATACGTTATACGTTATACGTTATACGTTATACGTTATACGTTATACGTTATACGTTATACGTTATACGTTATACGTTATACGTTATACGTTATACGTTATACGTTATACGTTATACGTTATACGTTATACGTTATACGTTATACGTTATACGTTATACGTTATACGTTATACGTTATACGTTATACGTTATACGTTATACGTTATACGTTATACGTTATACGTTATACGTTATACGTTATACGTTATACGTTATACGTTATACGTTATACGTTATACGTTATACGTTATACGTTATACGTTATACGTTATACGTTATACGTTATACGTTATACGTTATACGTTATACGTTATACGTTATACGTTATACGTTATACGTTATACGTTATACGTTACACGTTGTACGTTGTACGTTATACGTTGTATGTTATACGTTATACGCTGTACGTTATACGTTGTACGTTATACGTTGTATGTTATACGTTATACGTTGTACGTTATACGTTGTATGTTATACGTTATACGCTGTACGTTATACGTTATACGTTGTACGTTATACGTTACACGTTATACGTTATACGTTATACGTTACTCGTTATACGTTATACGTTGTACGATGTACGTTATACGTTATACGTTGTACGATGTACGTTATACGTTATACGTTACACGTTGTACGTTGTACGTTATACGTTGTATGTTATACGTTATACGCTGTACGTTATACGTTGTACGTTATACGTTATACGTTGTACGTTATACGTTATACGTTATACGTTATACGTTATACGTTATACGTTATACGTTATACGTTATACGTTATACGTTATACGTTATACGTTATACGTTATACGTTATACGTTATACGTTATACGTTATACGTTATACGTTATACGTTATACGTTATACGTTATACGTTATACGTTATACGTTATACGTTATACGTTATACGTTATACGTTATACGTTATACGTTATACGTTATACGTTATACGTTATACGTTATACGTTATACGTTATACGTTATACGTTATACGTTATACGTTATACGTTATACGTTATACGTTATACGTTATACGTTATACGTTATACGTTATACGTTATACGTTATACGTTATACGTTATACGTTATACGTTATACGTTATACGTTGTACGTTATACGTTGTATGTTATACGATATACGTTATACGTTATACGTTATACGTTGTACGTTGTACGTTATACGTTGTACGTTATACGTTGTACGTTATACGTTATACGTTATACGTTATACGTTGTACGTTATACGTTACACGTTATACGTTATACGTTGTACGATGTACGTTATACGTTGTACGTTATACGTTGTACGTTATACGTTATACGTTATACGTTATACGTTATACGTTATACGTTATACGTTATACGTTATACGTTATACGTTATACGTTATACGTTATACGTTATACGTTATACGTTATACGTTATACGTTATACGTTATACGTTATACGTTATACGTTATACGTTATACGTTATACGTTATACGTTATACGTTATACGTTATACGTTATACGTTATACGTTATAAGTTATACGTTATACGTTATACGTTATACGTTATACGTTATACGTTATACGTTATACGTTATACGTTATACGTTATACGTTATACGTTATACGTTATACGTTATACGTTATACGTTATACGTTGTACGTTATACGTTGTATGTTATACGTTATACGCTGTACGTTATACGTTATACGTTGTACGTTATACGTTACTCGTTATACGTTATACGTTGTACGATGTACGTTATACGTTATACGTTGTACGATGTACGTTATACGTTATACGTTACACGTTGTACGTTGTACGTTATACGTTGTATGTTATACGTTATACGCTGTACGTTATACGTTGTACGTTATACGTTGTATGTTATACGTTGTATGTTATACGTTATACGTTGTACGTTATACGTTGTATGTTATACGTTATACGCTGTACGTTATACGTTATACGTTGTACGTTATACGTTACACGTTATACGTTATACGTTATACGTTATACGTTATACGTTATACGTTATACGTTATACGTTATACGTTATACGTTATACGTTATACGTTATACGTTATACGTTATACGTTATACGTTATACGTTATACGTTATACGTTATACGTTATACGTTATACGTTATACGTTATACGTTATACGTTATACGTTATACGTTATACGTTATACGTTATACGTTATACGTTATACGTTATACGTTATACGTTATACGTTATACGTTATACGTTATACGTTATACGTTATACGTTATACGTTATACGTTATACGTTATACGTTATACGTTATACGTTATACGTTATACGTTATACGTTATACGTTATACGTTATACGTTATACGTTACACGTTGTACGTTGTACGTTATACGTTGTATGTTATACGTTATACGCTGTACGTTATACGTTGTACGTTATACGTTGTATGTTATACGTTATACGTTGTACGTTATACGTTGTATGTTATACGTTATACGCTGTACGTTATACGTTATACGTTGTACGTTATACGTTACACGTTATACGTTATACGTTGTACGTTGTACGTTATACGTTGTACGTTATACGTTGTACGTTATACGTTATACGTTATACGTTATACGTTATACGTTGTACGTTATACTTTGTATGTTATACGTTATACGCTGTACGTTATACGTTATACGTTGTACGTTATACGTTACACGTTATGCGTTATACGTTGTACGATGTACGTTATACGTTGTACGTTATACGTTGTACGTTATACGTTATACGTTATACGTTATACGTTATACGTTATACGTTATACGTTATACGTTATACGTTATACGTTATACGTTATACGTTATACGTTATACGTTATACGTTATACGTTATACGTTATACGTTGTACGTTATACGTTGTATGTTATACGTTATACGCTGTACGTTATACGTTATACGTTGTACGTTATACGTTACACGTTATACGTTATACGTTGTACGATGTACGTTATACGTTGTACGTTATACGTTGTACGTTATACGTTATACGTTATACGTTATACGTTATACGTTATACGTTATACGTTATACGTTATACGTTATACGTTATACGTTATACGTTATACGTTATACGTTATACGTTATACGTTATACGTTATACGTTATACGTTATACGTTATACGTTATACGTTATACGTTATACGTTATACGTTATACGTTATACGTTATACGTTATACGTTATACGTTATACGTTATACGTTATACGTTATACGTTATACGTTATACGTTATACGTTATACGTTATACGTTATACGTTATACGTTATACGTTATACGTTATACGTTATACGTTATACGTTATACGTTATACGTTATACGTTATACGTTATACGTTATACGTTATACGTTATACGTTATACGTTATACGTTATACGTTATACGTTATACGTTATACGTTATACGTTATACGTTATACGTTATACGTTATACGTTATACGTTATACGTTATACGTTATACGTTATACGTTATACGTTATACGTTATACGTTATACGTTATACGTTATACGTTATACGTTATACGTTATACGTTATACGTTATACGTTATACGTTATACGTTATACGTTATACGTTATACGTTATACGTTATACGTTATACGTTATACGTTATACGTTATACGTTATACGTTATACGTTATATACGTTATACGTTATACGTTATACGTTATACGTTATACGTTATACGTTATACGTTATACGTTATACGTTATACGTTATACGTTATACGTTATACGTTATACGTTATACGTTATACGTTATACGTTATACGTTATACGTTATACGTTATACGTTATACGTTATACGTTATACGTTATACGTTATACGTTATACGTTATACGTTATACGTTATACGTTATACGTTATACGTTATACGTTATACGTTATACGTTATACGTTATACGTTATACGTTGTACGTTATACGTTGTACGTTATACGTTGTATGTTATACGATATACGTTATACGTTATACGTTATACGTTGTACGTTGTACGTTATACGTTGTACGTTATACGTTGTACGTTATACGTTATACGTTATACGTTATACGTTGTACGTTATACGTTACACGTTATACGTTATACGTTATACGTTATACGTTATACGTTATACGTTATACGTTACACGTTATACGTTATACGTTATACGTTATACGTTATACGTTATACGTTATACGTTATACGTTATACGTTATACGTTATACGTTATACGTTATACGTTATACGTTATACGTTATACGTTATACGTTATACGTTATACGTTATACGTTATACGTTATACGTTATACGTTATACGTTATACGTTATACGTTATACGTTATACGTTATACGTTATACGTTATACGTTATACGTTATACGTTATACGTTATACGTTATACGTTATACGTTATACGTTATACGTTATACGTTATACGTTATACGTTATACGTATACGTTATACGTTATACGTTATACGTTATACGTTATACGTTATACGTTATACGTTATACGTTATACGTTATACGTTATACGTTATACGTTATACGTTATACGTTATACGTTATACGTTATACGTTATACGTTATACGTTATACGTTATACGTTGTACGTTATACGTTGTATGTTATACGATATACGTTATACGTTATACGTTATACGTTGTACGTTGTACGTTATACGTTGTACGTTATACGTTGTACGTTATACGTTATACGTTATACGTTATACGTTGTACGTTATACGTTACACGTTATACGTTATACGTTATACGTTATACGTTATACGTTATACGTTATACGTTACACGTTATACGTTATACGTTATACGTTATACGTTATACGTTATACGTTATACGTTATACGTTATACGTTATACGTTATACGTTATACGTTATACGTTATACGTTATACGTTATACGTTATACGTTATACGTTATACGTTATACGTTATACGTTATACGTTATACGTTATACGTTATACGTTATACGTTATACGTTATACGTTATACGTTATACGTTATACGTTATACGTTATACGTTATACGTTATACGTTATACGTTATACGTTATACGTTATACGTTATACGTTATACGTTATACGTTATACGTTATACGTTATACGTTATACGTTATACGTTATACGTTATACGTTATACGTTATACGTTATACGTTATACGTTATACGTTATACGTTATACGTTATACGTTATACGTTATACGTTATACGTTATACGTTATACGTTATACGTTATACGTTATACGTTATACGTTATACGTTATACGTTGTACGTTATACGTTGTATGTTATACGATATACGTTATACGTTCTACGTTATACGTTGTACGTTGTACGTTATACGTTGTACGTTATACGTTGTACGTTATACGTTATACGTTATACGTTATACGTTGTACGTTATACGTTACACGTTATACGTTATACGTTGTACGATGTACGTTATACGTTGTACGTTATACGTTGTACGTTATACGTTATACGTTATACGTTATACGTTATACGTTATACGTTATACGTTATACGTTATACGTTATACGTTATACGTTATACGTTATACGTTATACGTTATACGTTATACGTTATACGTTATACGTTATACGTTATACGTTATACGTTATACGTTATACGTTATACGTTATACGTTATACGTTATACGTTATACGTTATACGTTATACGTTATACGTTATACGTTATACGTTATACGTTATACGTTATACGTTATACGTTATACGTTATACGTTATACGTTATACGTTATACGTTATACGTTATACGTTATACGTTATACGTTATACGTTATACGTTATACGTTATACGTTATACGTTATACGTTATACGTTATACGTTATACGTTGTACGTTATACGTTATACGTTATACGTTATACGTTGTACGTTATACGTTGTATGTTATACGTTATACGCTGTACGTTATACGTTATACGTTGTACGTTATACGTTACACGTTATACGTTATACGTTATACGTTATACGTTATACGTTATACGTTATACGTTATACGTTATACGTTATACGTTATACGTTATACGTTATACGTTATACGTTATACGTTATACGTTATACGTTATACGTTATACGTTATACGTTATACGTTATACGTTATACGTTATACGTTATACGTTATACGTTATACGTTATACGTTGTACGTTATACGTTATACGTTATACGTTATACGTTGTACGTTATACGTTGTATGTTATACGTTATACGCTGTACGTTATACGTTATACGTTGTACGTTGTACGTTATACGTTACACGTTATACGTTATACGTTATACGTTATACGTTATACGTTATACGTTATACGTTATACGTTATACGTTATACGTTATACGTTATACGTTATACGTTGTACGTTATACGTTGTATGTTATACGTTATACGCTGTACGTTATACGTTATACGTTGTACGTTATACGTTACTCGTTATACGTTATACGTTGTACGATGTACGTTATACGTTATACGTTGTACGATGTACGTTATACGTTATACGTTACACGTTGTACGTTGTACGTTATACGTTGTATGTTATACGTTATACGCTGTACGTTATACGTTGTACGTTATACGTTGTATGTTATACGTTATACGCTGTACGTTATACGTTATACGTTGTACGTTATACGTTACTCGTTATACGTTATACGTTGTACGATGTACGTTATACGTTATACGTTGTACGATGTACGTTATACGTTATACGTTACACGTTGTACGTTGTACGTTATACGTTGTATGTTATACGTTATACGCTGTACGTTATACGTTGTACGTTATACGTTGTATGTTATACGTTGTATGTTATACGTTATACGTTGTACGTTATACGTTGTATGTTATACGTTATACGCTGTACGTTATACGTTATGCGTTGTACGTTATACGTTACACGTTATACGTTATACGTTATACGTTATACGTTATACGTTATACGTTATACGTTATACGTTATACGTTATACGTTATACGTTATACGTTATACGTTATACGTTATACGTTATACGTTATACGTTATACGTTATACGTTATACGTTATACGTTATACGTTATACGTTATACGTTATACGTTATACGTTATACGTTATACGTTATACGTTATACGTTATACGTTATACGTTATACGTTATACGTTATACGTTATACGTTATACGTTATACGTTATACGTTATACGTTATACGTTATACGTTATACGTTATACGTTATACGTTATACGTTATACGTTATACGTTATACGTTATACGTTATACGTTATACGTTATACGTTATACGTTATACGTTATACGTTATACGTTATACGTTATACGTTATACGTTATACGTTATACGTTATACGTTATACGTTATACGTTATACGTTATACGTTATACGTTATACGTTATACGTTATACGTTATACGTTATACGTTATACGTTATACGTTATACGTTATACGTTATACGTTATACGTTATACGTTATACGTTATACGTTATACGTTATACGTTATACGTTATACGTTATACGTTATACGTTATACGTTATACGTTATACGTTATACGTTATACGTTATACGTTATACGTTATACGTTATACGTTATACGTTATACGTTATACGTTATACGTTATACGTTATACGTTATACGTTATACGTTATACGTTATACGTTATACGTTATACGTTATACGTTATACGTTATACGTTATACGTTATACGTTATACGTTATACGTTATACGTTATACGTTATACGTTATACGTTATACGTTATACGTTATACGTTATACGTTATACGTTATACGTTATACGTTATACGTTATACGTTATACGTTATACGTTATACGTTATACGTTATACGTTATACGTTATACGTTATACGTTATACGTTATACGTTATACGTTATACGTTATACGTTATACGTTATACGTTATACGTTATACGTTATACGTTATACGTTATACGTTATACGTTATACGTTATACGTTATACGTTATACGTTATACGTTATACGTTATACGTTATACGTTATACGTTATACGTTATACGTTATACGTTATACGTTATACGTTATACGTTATACGTTATACGTTATACGTTATACGTTATACGTTATACGTTATACGTTATACGTTATACGTTATACGTTATACGTTATACGTTATACGTTATACGTTATACGTTATACGTTATAAGTTGTACGTTATACGTTATACGTTGTACGTTATACGTTACACGTTATACGTTGTACGATGTACGTTATACGTTGTACGTTATACGTTGTACGTTATACGTTATACGTTATACGTTATACGTTATACGTTATACGTTATACGTTATACGTTATACGTTATACGTTATACGTTATATGTTTAGCGTTATACTTTATACGTTATACGTTATACGTTATACGTTATACGTT
>CAKAJA020000443.1:0-136355 GCA_916610235.2 Lasioglossum morio
GTTATACGTTATACGTTATACGATATACGTTATACGTTTAACATTATACGTTATACGTTATACGTTATGCGTTATACGTTATACGTTATACGTTATACATTATACGTTATACGTTATACGTTATACGTTATACGTTCTACGTTATACGTTATACGTTATACGTTATACGTTATACGTTATACGTTATACGTTATACGTTATACGTTAAAAGTTATACGTTATACGTTATACGTTATACGTTATACGTTATACGTTGTACGTTGTACGTTGTACGTTGTACGTTATAGGTTATACGTTTAACATTATACGTTATACGTTATACGTTATACGTTATACGTTATACGTTATACGTTATACGTTATACGTTATACGTTATACGTTATACGTTATGCGTTATACGTTATACGTTATACGTTATACGTTATACGTTATACGTTATACGTTGTACGTTGTACGTTGTACGTTGTACGTTATAGGTTATACGTTTAACATTATACGTTATACGTTATACGTTATACGTTATACGTTATACGTTATACATTATACGTTATACGTTATACGTTATACGTTATACGTTATGCGTTATACGTTATACGTTATACGTTATACGTTATACGTTATACGTTATACGTTATACGTTATACGTTATACGTTATACGTTATACGTTATACGTTATACGTTATACGTTATACGTTATACGTTATACGTTATACGTTATACGTTATACGTTATACGTTATACGTTATACGTTATACGTTATACGTTATACGTTATACGTTATACGTTATACGTTATACGTTATACGTTATACGTTATACGTTATACGTTATACGTTATACGTTATACGTTATACGTTATACGTTATACGTTATACGTTATACGTTATACGTTATACGTTATACGTTATACGTTATACGTTATACGTTGTACGTTGTACGTTGTACGTTATACGTTATACGTTATATGTTTAACGTTATACGTTATACGTTATACGTTATATGTTTAACGTTAAAAGTTATACGTTATACGTTATACGTTGTACGTTGTACGTTGTACGTTATACGTTATACGTTATACGTTATACGTTATACGTTATACGTTATACGTTATACGTTATACGTTATACGTTATACGTTATACGTTATACGATATACGTTATACGTTATACGTTATACGTTATACGTTATACGTTATACGTTATACGTTATACGTTATACGTTATACGTTATACGTTATACGTTATACGTTATACGTTATACGTTATACGTTATACGTTATACGTTATACGTTATACGTTATACGTTATATGTTTAACGTTATACGTTATACGTTATACGTTATATGTTTAACGTTAAAAGTTATACGTTATACGTTATACGTTATACGTTATACGTTGTACGTTGTACGTTGTACGTTATACGTTATAGGTTATAAGTTTAACATTATACGTTACACGTTATACGTTATGCGCTATACGTTATACGTTTAACGTTACACGTTATACATTATACGTTATACGTTTAAACGTTATACGTTGTACGTTATAGGTTATACGTTTAACATTATACGTTATACGTTATGCAATATACGTTATACGTTATACGTTATACGTTATACGTTATACGTTATACGTTATACGTTATACGTTATACGTTATACGTTATACGTTATACGTTATACGTTATACGTTATACGTTATACGTTATACGTTATACGTTATATGTTTAACGTTATACGTTATACGTTATACGTTATATGTTTAACGTTAAAAGTTATACGTTATACGTTATACGTTATACGTTGTACGTTGTACGTTGTACGTTATACTTTATACGTTATACGTTATACGATATACGTTATACTTTATACGTTATACGTTATACGTTATACGTTATACGTTATACGTTATACGTTATACGTTATACGTTATACGTTATACGTTATACGTTATACGTTATACGTTATACGTTATACGTTATACGTTATACGTTATACGTTATACGTTATACGTTATACGTTATACGTTATACGTTATACGTTATACGTTATACGTTATACGTTATACGTTATACGTTATACGTTATACGTTATACGTTATACGTTATACGTTATACGTTATACGATATACGTTATACGTTTAACATTATACGTTATACGTTATACGTTATACGTTATACGTTATACGTTATACGTTATACGTTGTACGTTGTACGTTGTACGTTGTACGTTATAGGTTATACGTTTAACATTATACGTTATACGTTATACGTTATACGTTATACGTTATACGTTATACGTTATACGTTATACGTTATACATTACACGTTATACGTTATACGTTATACGTTATACGTTATACGTTGTACGTTGTACGTTGTACGTTATACGTTATACGTTATACGTTGTACGTTTAACGTTATACGTTATACGTTATACGTTATACATTATACGTTATACGTTATACGTTATACGTTATACGTTATACGTTATACGTTATACGTTATACGTTATACGTTATACGTTATACGTTATACGTTATACGTTATACGTTAAAAGTTATACGTTATACGTTATACGTTATACGTTATACGTTATACGTTATACGTTATACGTTATACGTTATATGTTTAACGTTATACGTTATACGTTATACGTTATACGTTATACGTTATACGTTATACGTTATACGTTATATGTTTAACGTTATACGTTATACGTTATACGTTATATGTTTAACGTTAAAAGTTATACGTTATACGTTATACGTTATACGTTGTACGTTGTACGTTGTACGTTGTACGTTGTACGTTATACGTTATACGTTATACGTTATACGTTATACGTTATACGTTATACGTTATACGTTATACGTTATACGTTATACGTTATACGTTATACGTTATACGTTATACGTTATACGTTATACGTTATACGTTATACGTTATACGTTATACGTTATACGTTATACGTTATACGTTATACGTTATACGTTATACGTTATACGTTATACGTTATACGTTATACGTTATACGTTATACGTTATACGTTATACGTTATACGTTATACGTTATACGTTATACGTTATACGTTATACGTTATACGTTATACGTTATACGTTATACGTTATACGTTATACGTTATACGTTATACGTTATACGTTATACGTTATACGTTATACGTTATACGTTATACGTTATACGTTATACGTTATACGTTATACGTTATACGTTATACGTTATACGTTATACGTTATACGTTATACGTTATACGTTATACGTTATACGTTATACGTTATACGTTATACGTTATACGTTATACGTTATACGTTATACGTTATACGTTATACGTTATACGTTATACGTTATACGTTATACGTTATACGTTATACGTTATACGTTATACGTTATACGTTATACGTTATACGTTATACGTTATACGTTATACGTTATACGTTATACGTTATACGTTATACGTTATACGTTATACGTTATACGTTATACGTTATACGTTATACGTTATACGTTATACGTTATACGTTATACGTTATACGTTATACGTTATACGTTATACGTTATACGTTATACGTTATACTTTATACGTTATACGTTATACGTTATACGTTATACGTTATACGTTATACGTTATATGTTTAACGTTATACGTTATACGTTATATGTTTAACGTTAAAAGTTATACGTTATACGTTATACGTTATACGTTGTACGTTGTACGTTGTACGTTATACTTTATACGTTATACGTTATACGTTATACGTTATACGTTATACTTTATACGTTATACGTTATACGTTATAC
Organism: Lasioglossum morio; assembly: GCA_916610235.2. Classification (NCBI taxonomy): domain Eukaryota; kingdom Metazoa; phylum Arthropoda; class Insecta; order Hymenoptera; family Halictidae; genus Lasioglossum; species Lasioglossum morio. The sequence continues at coordinate 3,817 of CAKAJA020000443.1, forward strand.
GTTATACGTTATACGTTATACGTTATACGTTATACGTTATACGTTATACGTTATACGTTATACGTTATACGTTATACGTTATACGTTATACGTTATACGTTATACGTTATACGTTATACGTTATACGTTATACGTTATACGTTATACGTTATACGTTATACGTTATACGTTATACGTTATACGTTATACGTTATACGTTATACGTTATACGTTATACGTTATACGTTATACGTTATACGTTATACGTTGTACGTTGTACGTTGTACGTTATACTTTATACGTTATACGTTATACGTTATACGTTATACTTTATACGTTATACGTTATACGTTATACGTTATACGTTATACGTTATACGTTATACGTTATACGTTATACGTTATACGTTATACGTTATACGTTATACGTTATACGTTATACGTTATACGTTATACGTTATACGTTATACGTTATACGTTATACGTTATACGTTATACGTTATACGTTATACGTTATACGTTATACGTTATACGTTATACGTTATACGTTATACGTTATACGTTATACGTTATACGTTATACGTTATACGTTATACGTTATACGTTATACGTTATACGTTATACGTTATACGTTATACGTTATACGTTATACGTTATATGTTTAACGTTATACGTTATACGTTATACGTTATATGTTTAACGTTAAAAGTTATACGTTATACGTTATACGTTATACGTTATACGTTGTACGTTGTACGTTGTACGTTATACGTTATAGGTTATAAGTTTAACATTATACGTTACACGTTATACGTTATGCGCTATACGTTATACGTTTAACGTTACACGTTATACATTATACGTTATACGTTTAAACGTTATACGTTGTACGTTATAGGTTATACGTTTAACATTATACGTTATACGTTATGCAATATACGTTATACGTTATACGTTATACGTTATACGTTATACGTTATACGTTATACGTTATACGTTATACGTTATACGTTATACGTTATACGTTATACGTTATACGTTATACGTTATACGTTATACGTTATACGTTATACGTTATATGTTTAACGTTATACGTTATACGTTATACGTTATATGTTTAACGTTAAAAGTTATACGTTATACGTTATACGTTATACGTTGTACGTTGTACGTTGTACGTTATACTTTATACGTTATACGTTATACGATATACGTTATACTTTATACGTTATACGTTATACGTTATACGTTATACGTTATACGTTATACGTTATACGTTATACGTTATACGTTATACGTTATACGTTATACGTTATACGTTATACGTTATACGTTATACGTTATACGTTATACGTTATACGTTATACGTTATACGTTATACGTTATACGTTATACGTTATACGTTATACGTTATACGTTATACGTTATACGTTATACGTTATACGTTATACGTTATACGTTATACGTTATACGATATACGTTATACGTTTAACATTATACGTTATACGTTATACGTTATACGTTATACGTTATACGTTATACGTTATACGTTGTACGTTGTACGTTGTACGTTGTACGTTATAGGTTATACGTTTAACATTATACGTTATACGTTATACGTTATACGTTATACGTTATACGTTATACGTTATACGTTATACGTTATACATTACACGTTATACGTTATACGTTATACGTTATACGTTATACGTTGTACGTTGTACGTTGTACGTTATACGTTATACGTTATACGTTGTACGTTTAACGTTATACGTTATACGTTATACGTTATACATTATACGTTATACGTTATACGTTATACGTTATACGTTATACGTTATACGTTATACGTTATACGTTATACGTTATACGTTATACGTTATACGTTAAAAGTTATACGTTATACGTTATACGTTATACGTTATACGTTATACGTTATACGTTATACGTTATATGTTTAACGTTATACGTTATACGTTATACGTTATACGTTATACGTTATACGTTATACGTTATACGTTATATGTTTAACGTTATACGTTATACGTTATACGTTATATGTTTAACGTTAAAAGTTATACGTTATACGTTATACGTTATACGTTGTACGTTGTACGTTGTACGTTGTACGTTGTACGTTATACGTTATACGTTATACGTTATACGTTATACGTTATACGTTATACGTTATACGTTATACGTTATACGTTATACGTTATACGTTATACGTTATACGTTATACGTTATACGTTATACGTTATACGTTATACGTTATACGTTATACGTTATACGTTATACGTTATACGTTATACGTTATACGTTATACGTTATACGTTATACGTTATACGTTATACGTTATACGTTATACGTTATACGTTATACGTTATACGTTATACGTTATACGTTATACGTTATACGTTATACTTTATACGTTATACGTTATACGTTATACGTTATACGTTATACGTTATACGTTATATGTTTAACGTTATACGTTATACGTTATATGTTTAACGTTAAAAGTTATACGTTATACGTTATACGTTATACGTTGTACGTTGTACGTTGTACGTTATACTTTATACGTTATACTTTATACGTTATACGTTATACGTTATACTTTATACGTTATACGTTATACGTTATACGTTATACGTTATACGTTATACGTTATACGTTATACGTTATACGTTATACGTTATACGTTATACGTTATACGTTATACGTTATACGTTATACGTTATACGTTATACGTTATACGTTATACGTTATACGTTATACGTTATACGTTATACGTTATACGTTATACGTTATACGTTATACGTTATACGTTATACGTTATACGTTATACGTTATACGTTATACGTTATACGTTATACGTTATACGTTATACGTTATACGTTATACGTTATACGTTGTACGTTGTACGTTGTACGTTATACTTTATACGTTATACGTTATACGTTATACGTTATACTTTATACGTTATACGTTATACGTTATACGTTATACGTTATACGTTATACGTTATACGTTATACGTTATACGTTATACGTTATACGTTATACGTTATACGTTATACGTTATACGTTATACGTTATACGTTATACGTTATACGTTATACGTTATACGTTATACGTTATACGTTATACGTTATACGTTATACGTTATACGTTATACGTTATACGTTATACGTTATACGTTATACGTTATACGTTATACGTTATACGTTATATGTTTAACGTTATACGTTATACGTTATACGTTATACGTTATACGTTAAAAGTTATACGTTATACGTTATACGTTATACGTTATACGTTATACGTTATACGATATACGTTATACGTTATTCGTTATACGTTTTCGTTATACGTTATACGTTATACGTTATACGTTATACGTTATACGTTATACGTTATACGTTATACGTTATACGTTATACGTTATACGTTATACGTTATATGTTTAACGTTATACGTTATACGTTATACGTTATATGTTTAACGTTAAAAGTTATACGTTATACGTTATACGTTATACGTTGTACGTTGTACGTTGTACGTTATACGTTATACGTTATACGTTGTACGTTTAACGTTATACGTTATACGTTATACGTTATACGTTATACGTTTAACGTTACACGTTATACATTATACGTTATACGTTTAAACGTTATACGTTGTACGTTATAGGTTATACGTTTAACATTATACGTTATACGTTATGCAATATACGTTATACGTTATCCGTTATACGTTATACGTTATACGTTATACGTTATACGTTATACGTTATACGTTATACGTTATACGTTATACGTTATACGTTATACGTTATACGTTATACGTTATACGTTATACGTTATACGTTATACGTTATACGTTATACGTTATACGTTATACGTTATACGTTATACGTTATACGTTGTACGTTGTACGTTGTACGTTGTACGTTGTACGTTATAGGTTATACGTTTAACATTATACGTTATACGTTATACGTTATACGTTATACGTTATACGTTATACGTTATACGTTATACGTTATACATTACACGTTATACGTTATACGTTATACGTTATACGTTATACGTTGTACGTTGTACGTTGTACGTTATACGTTATACGTTATACGTTATACGTTATACGTTATACGTTATACGTTATACGTTATACGTTATACGTTATACGTTATACGTTATACGTTATACGTTATACGTTATACGTTATACGTTATACGTTATACGTTATACGTTATACTTTATACGTTATACGTTATACGTTATACGTTATACGTTATACGTTATACGTTATATGTTTAACGTTATACGTTATACGTTATATGTTTAACGTTAAAAGTTATACGTTATACGTTATACGTTATACGTTGTACGTTGTACGTTGTACGTTATACTTTATACGTTATACGTTATACGTTATACGTTATACGTTATACTTTATACGTTATACGTTATACGTTATACGTTATACGTTATACGTTATACGTTATACGTTATACGTTATACGTTATACGTTATACGTTATACGTTATACGTTATACGTTATACGTTATACGTTATACGTTATACGTTATACGTTATACGTTATACGTTATACGTTATACGTTATACGTTATACGTTATACGTTATACGTTATACGTTATACGTTATACGTTATACGTTATACGTTATACGTTATACGTTATACGTTATACGTTATACGTTATACGTTATACGTTGTACGTTGTACGTTGTACGTTATACTTTATACGTTATACGTTATACGTTATACGTTATACTTTATACGTTATACGTTATACGTTATACGTTATACGTTATACGTTATACGTTATACGTTATACGTTATACGTTATACGTTATACGTTATACGTTATACGTTATACGTTATACGTTATACGTTATACGTTATACGTTATACGTTATACGTTATACGTTATACGTTATACGTTATACGTTATACGTTATACGTTATACGTTATACGTTATACGTTATACGTTATACGTTATACGTTATACGTTATACGTTATACGTTATACGTTATACGTTATATGTTTAACGTTATACGTTATACGTTATACGTTATACGTTATACGTTAAAAGTTATACGTTATACGTTATACGTTATACGTTATACGTTATACGTTATACGATATACGTTATACGTTATTCGTTATACGTTTTCGTTATACGTTATACGTTATACGTTATACGTTATACGTTATACGTTATACGTTATACGTTATACGTTATACGTTATACGTTATACGTTATACGTTGTACGTTGTACGTTATACGTTATACGTTATACGTTGTACGTTTAACGTTATACGTTATACGTTATACGTTATACGTTATACGTTTAACGTTACACGTTATACATTATACGTTATACGTTTAAACGTTATACGTTGTACGTTATAGGTTATACGTTTAACATTATACGTTATACGTTATGCAATATACGTTATACGTTATCCGTTATACGTTATACGTTATACGTTATACGTTATACGTTATACGTTATACGTTATACGTTATACGTTATACGTTATACGTTATACGTTATACGTTATACGTTATACGTTATACGTTATACGTTATACGTTATACGTTATACGTTATACGTTATACGTTATACGTTATACGTTATACGTTGTACGTTGTACGTTGTACGTTGTACGTTGTACGTTATAGGTTATACATTTAACATTATACGTTATACGTTATACGTTATACGTTATACGTTATACGTTATACGTTATACGTTATACGTTATACATTACACGTTATACGTTATACGTTATACGTTATACGTTATACGTTGTACGTTGTACGTTGTACGTTATACGTTATACGTTATACGTTGTACGTTTAACGTTATACGTTATACGTTATACGTTATACGTTATACGTTTAACGTTACACGTTATACATTATACGTTATACGTTATACGTTATACGTTATACGTTATACGTTATACGTTATACGTTATACGTTATACGTTATACGTTATATGTTTAACGTTATACGTTATACGTTATACGTTATATGTTTAACGTTAAAAGTTATACGTTATACGTTATACGTTATACGTTGTACGTTGTACGTTGTACGTTATACTTTATACGTTATACGTTATACGTTATACGTTATACTTTATACGTTATACGTTATACGTTATACGTTATACGTTATACGTTATACGTTATACGTTATACGTTATACGTTATACGTTATACGTTATACGTTATACGTTATACGTTATACGTTATACGTTATACGTTATACGTTATACGTTATATGTTTAACGTTATACGTTATACGTTATACGTTATACGTTATACGTTAAAAGTTATACGTTATACGTTATACGTTATACGTTATACGTTATACGATATACGTTATACGTTATACGTTATACGTTTTACGTTATACGTTATACGTTATACGTTATACGTTATACGTTATACGTTATACGTTATACGTTATACGTTATACGTTATACGTTATACGTTATACGTTATACGTTATATGTTTAACGTTATACGTTATACGTTATACGTTATATGTTTAACGTTAAAAGTTATACGTTATACGTTATACGTTATACGTTGTACGTTGTACGTTGTACGTTATACGTTATACGTTATACGTTGTACGTTTAACGTTATACGTTATACGTTATACGTTATACGTTATACGTTTAACGTTACACGTTATACATTATACGTTATACGTTTAAACGTTATACGTTGTACGTTATAGGTTATACGTTTAACATTATACGTTATACGTTATGCAATATACGTTATACGTTATACGTTATACGTTATACGTTATACGTTATACGTTATACGTTATACGTTATACGTTATACGTTATACGTTATACGTTATACGTTATACGTTATACGTTATACGTTATACGTTATACGTTATACGTTATACGTTATACGTTATACGTTGTACGTTGTACGTTGTACGTTGTACGTTATAGGTTATACGTTTAACATTATACGTTATACGTTATACGTTATACGTTATACGTTATACGTTTAACGTTACACGTTATACATTATATGTTATACGTTATACGTTATAGGTTATAAGTTTAACATTATACGTTACACGTTATACGTTATGCGCTATACGTTATACGTTTAACGTTACACGTTATACATTATACGTTATACGTTTAAACGTTATACGTTGTACGTTATAGGTTATACGTTTAACATTATACGTTATACGTTATGCAATATACGTTATACGTTATACGTTATACGTTATACGTTATACGTTATACGTTATACGTTATACGTTATACGTTATACGTTATACGTTATACGTTATACGTTATACGTTATACGTTATACGTTATACGTTATACGTTATACGTTATACGTTATACGTTATACGTTATACGTTATACGTTATACGTTATACGTTATACGTTATACGTTATACGTTATACGTTATACGTTATACGTTATACGTTATACGTTATACGTTACACGTTATATGTTTAACGTTATACGTTATACGTTATACGTTATATGTTTAACGTTAAAAGTAATACGTTATACGTTATACGTTATACGTTGTACGTTGTACGTTGTACGTTATACTTTATACGTTATACGTTATACGTTATACGTTATACTTTATACGTTATACGTTATACGTTATACGTTATACGTTATACGTTATACGTTATACGTTATACGTTATACGTTATACGTTATACGTTATACGTTATACGTTATACGTTATACGTTATACGTTATATGTTTAACGTTATACGTTATACGTTATACGTTATATGTTTAACGTTAAAAGTTATACGTTATACGTTATACGTTATACGTTGTACGTTGTACGTTGTACGTTATACTTTATACGTTATACGTTATACGATATACGTTATACTTTATACGTTATACGTTATACGTTATACGTTATACGTTATACGTTATACGTTATACGTTATACGTTATACGTTATACGTTATACGTTATACGTTATACGTTATACGTTATACGTTATACGTTATATGTTTAACGTTATACGTTATACGTTATACGTTATACGTTATACGTTAAAAGTTATACGTTATACGTTATACGTTATACGTTATACGTTATACGTTATACGATATACGTTATACGTTATACGTTATACGTTTTACGTTATACGTTATACGTTATACGTTATACGTTATACGTTATACGTTATACGTTATACGTTATACGTTATACGTTATACGTTATACGTTATACGTTATACGTTATACGTTATATGTTTAACGTTATACGTTATACGTTATACGTTATACGTTATATGTTTAACGTTAAAAGTTATACGTTATACGTTATAAGTTATACGTTGTACGTTGTACGTTGTACGTTATACGTTATACGTTATACGTTGTACGTTTAACGTTATACGTTATACGTTATACGTTATACGTTATACGTTTAACGTTACACGTTATATATTATACGTTATACGTTTAAACGTTATACGTTGTACGTTATAGGTTATACGTTTAACATTATACGTTATACGTTATGCAATATACGTTATACGTTATACGTTATACGTTATACGTTATACGTTATACGTTATATGTTATACGTTATACGTTATACGTTATACGTTATACGTTATACGTTATACGTTATACGTTATACGTTATACGTTATACGTTATACGTTATACGTTATACGTTGTACGTTGTACGTTGTACGTTGTACGTTATAGGTTATACGTTTAACATTATACGTTATACGTTATACGTTATACGTTATACGTTATACGTTATACGTTTAACGTTACACGTTATACATTATATGTTATACGTTATACGTTATAGGTTATAAGTTTAACATTATACGTTACACGTTATACGTTATGCGCTATACGTTATACGTTTAACGTTACACGTTATACATTATACGTTATACGTTTAAACGTTATACGTTGTACGTTATAGGTTATACGTTTAACATTATACGTTATACGTTATGCAATATACGTTATACGTTATACGTTATACGTTATACGTTATACGTTATACGTTATACGTTATACGTTATACGTTATACGTTATACGTTATACGTTATACGTTATACGTTATACGTTATACGTTATACGTTATAAGTTATACGTTATACGTTATACGTTATACGTTATACGTTATACGTTATACGTTATACGTTATACGTTATACGTTATACGTTATACGTTATACGTTATACGTTATACGTTATACGTTATACGTTATACGTTACACGTTATATGTTTAACGTTATACGTTATACGTTATACGTTATATGTTTAACGTTAAAAGTTATACGTTATACGTTATACGTTATACGTTGTACGTTGTACGTTGTACGTTATACTTTATACGTTATACGTTATACGTTATACGTTATACTTTATACGTTATACGTTATACGTTATACGTTATACGTTATACGTTATACGTTATACGTTATACGTTATACGTTATACGTTATACGTTATACGTTATACGTTATACGTTATACGTTATACGTTATACGTTATACGTTATACGTTATACGTTATACGTTATATGTTTAACGTTATACGTTATACGTTATACGTTATATGTTTAACGTTAAAAGTTATACGTTATACGTTATACGTTATACGTTGTACGTTGTACGTTGTACGTTATACTTTATACGTTATACGTTATACGATATACGTTATACTTTATACGTTATACGTTATACGTTATACGTTATACGTTATACGTTATACGTTATACGTTATACGTTATACGTTATACGTTATACGTTATACGTTATACGTTATACGTTATACGTTATACGTTATACGTTATACGTTATACGTTATACGTTATACGATATACGTTATACGTTTAACATTATACGTTATACGTTATACGTTATGCGTTATACGTTATACGTTATACGTTATACATTATACGTTATACGTTATACGTTATACGTTATACGTTCTACGTTATACGTTATACGTTATACGTTATACGTTATACGTTATACGTTATACGTTATACGTTATACGTTATACGTTATACGTTATACGTTAAAAGTTATACGTTATACGTTATACGTTATACGTTATACGTTATACGTTGTACGTTGTACGTTGTACGTTGTACGTTATAGGTTATACGTTTAACATTATACGTTATACGTTATACGTTATACGTTATACGTTATACGTTATACATTATACGTTATACGTTATACGTTATACGTTATACGTTATACGTTATACGTTATACGTTATACGTTATACGTTATACGTTATACGTTATACGTTGTACGTTGTACGTTGTACGTTGTACGTTATAGGTTATACGTTTAACATTATACGTTATACGTTATACGTTATACGTTATACGTTATACGTTATACATTATACGTTATACGTTATACGTTATACGTTATACGTTATGCGTTATACGTTATACGTTATACGTTATACGTTATACGTTATACGTTATACGTTATACGTTATACGTTATACGTTATACGTTATACGTTATACGTTATACGTTATACGTTATACGTTATACGTTATACGTTATACGTTATACGTTATACGTTATACGTTATACGTTATACGTTATACGTTATACGTTATACGTTATACGTTATACGTTATACGTTATACGTTATACGTTATACGTTATACGTTATACGTTATACGTTATACGTTATACGTTATACGTTATACGTTATACGTTATACGTTATACGTTATACGTTATACGTTATACGTTATACGTTATACGTTATACGTTATACGTTATACGTTGTACGTTGTACGTTGTACGTTATACGTTATACGTTATATGTTTAACGTTATACGTTATACGTTATACGTTATATGTTTAACGTTAAAAGTTATACGTTATACGTTATACGTTGTACGTTGTACGTTGTACGTTATACGTTATACGTTATACGTTATACGTTATACGTTATACGTTATACGTTATACGTTATACGTTATACGTTATACGTTATACGTTATACGTTATACGTTATACGTTATACGATATACGTTATACGTTATACGTTATACGTTATACGTTATACGTTATACGTTATACGTTATACGTTATACGTTATACGTTATACGTTATACGTTATACGTTATACGTTATACGTTATACGTTATACGTTATACGTTATACGTTATACGTTTAACGTTACACGTTATACATTATATGTTATACGTTATACGTTATAGGTTATAAGTTTAACATTATACGTTACACGTTATACGTTATGCGCTATACGTTATACGTTTAACGTTACACGTTATACATTATACGTTATACGTTTAAACGTTATACGTTGTACGTTATAGGTTATACGTTTAACATTATACGTTATACGTTATGCAATATACGTTATACGTTATACGTTATACGTTATACGTTATACGTTATACGTTATACGTTATACGTTATACGTTATACGTTATACGTTATACGTTATACGTTATACGTTATACGTTATACGTTATACGTTATACGTTATACGTTATACGTTATACGTTATACGTTATACGTTATACGTTATACGTTATACGTTATAGGTTATACGTTATACGTTATACGTTACACGTTATATGTTTAACGTTATACGTTATACGTTATACGTTATATGTTTAACGTTAAAAGTAATACGTTATACGTTATACGTTATACGTTGTACGTTGTACGTTGTACGTTATACTTTATACGTTATACGTTATACGTTATACGTTATACTTTATACGTTATACGTTATACGTTATACGTTATACGTTATACGTTATACGTTATACGTTATACGTTATACGTTATACGTTATACGTTATACGTTATACGTTATACGTTATACGTTATACGTTATATGTTTAACGTTATACGTTATACGTTATACGTTATATGTTTAACGTTAAAAGTTATACGTTATACGTTATACGTTATACGTTGTACGTTGTACGTTGTACGTTATACTTTATACGTTATACGTTATACGATATACGTTATACTTTATACGTTATACGTTATACGTTATACGTTATACGTTATACGTTATACGTTATACGTTATACGTTATACGTTATACGTTATACGTTATACGTTATACGTTATACGTTATAGGTTATATGTTTAACGTTATACGTTATACGTTATACGTTATACGTTATACGTTAAAAGTTATACGTTATACGTTATACGTTATACGTTATACGTTATACGTTATACGATATACGTTATACGTTATACGTTATACGTTTTACGTTATACGTTATACGTTATACGTTATACGTTATACGTTATACGTTATACGTTATACGTTATACGTTATACGTTATACGTTATACGTTATACGTTATACGTTATACGTTATATGTTTAACGTTATACGTTATACGTTATACGTTATACGTTATATGTTTAACGTTAAAAGTTATACGTTATACGTTATACGTTATACGTTGTACGTTGTACGTTGTACGTTATACGTTATACGTTATACGTTGTACGTTTAACGTTATACGTTATACGTTATACGTTATACGTTATACGTTTAACGTTACACGTTATATATTATACGTTATACGTTTAAACGTTATACGTTGTACGTTATAGGTTATACGTTTAACATTATACGTTATACGTTATGCAATATACGTTATACGTTATACGTTATACGTTATACGTTATACGTTATACGTTATACGTTATATGTTATACGTTATACGTTATACGTTATACGTTATACGTTATACGTTATACGTTATACGTTATACGTTATACGTTATACGTTATACGTTATACGTTATACGTTGTACGTTGTACGTTGTACGTTGTACGTTATAGGTTATACGTTTAACATTATACGTTATACGTTATACGTTATACGTTATACGTTATACGTTATACGTTTAACGTTACACGTTATACATTATATGTTATACGTTATACGTTATAGGTTATAAGTTTAACATTATACGTTACACGTTATACGTTATGCGCTATACGTTATACGTTTAACGTTACACGTTATACATTATACGTTATACGTTTAAACGTTATACGTTGTACGTTATAGGTTATACGTTTAACATTATACGTTATACGTTATGCAATATACGTTATACGTTATACGTTATACGTTATACGTTATACGTTATACGTTATACGTTATACGTTATACGTTATACGTTATACGTTATACGTTATACGTTATACGTTATACGTTATACGTTATACGTTATAAGTTATACGTTATACGTTATACGTTATACGTTATACGTTATACGTTATACGTTATACGTTATACGTTATACGTTATACGTTATACGTTATACGTTATACGTTATACGTTATACGTTATACGTTACACGTTATATGTTTAACGTTATACGTTATACGTTATACGTTATATGTTTAACGTTAAAAGTTATACGTTATACGTTATACGTTATACGTTGTACGTTGTACGTTGTACGTTATACTTTATACGTTATACGTTATACGTTATACGTTATACTTTATACGTTATACGTTATACGTTATACGTTATACGTTATACGTTATACGTTATACGTTATACGTTATACGTTATACGTTATACGTTATACGTTATACGTTATACGTTATACGTTATACGTTATACGTTATACGTTATACGTTATATGTTTAACGTTATACGTTATACGTTATACGTTATATGTTTAACGTTAAAAGTTATACGTTATACGTTATACGTTATACGTTGTACGTTGTACGTTGTACGTTATACTTTATACGTTATACGTTATACGATATACGTTATACTTTATACGTTATACGTTATACGTTATACGTTATACGTTATACGTTATACGTTATACGTTATACGTTATACGTTATACGTTATACGTTATACGTTATACGTTATACGTTATACGTTATACGTTATACGTTATACGTTATACGATATACGTTATACGTTTAACGTTATACGTTATACGTTATACGTTATGCGTTATACGTTATACGTTATACGTTATACATTATACGTTATACGTTATACGTTATACGTTATACGTTCTACGTTATACGTTATACGTTATACGTTATACGTTATACGTTATACGTTATACGTTATACGTTATACGTTATACGTTATACGTTATACGTTAAAAGTTATACGTTATACGTTATACGTTATACGTTATACGTTATACGTTGTACGTTGTACGTTGTACGTTGTACGTTATAGGTTATACGTTTAACATTATACGTTATACGTTATACGTTATACGTTATACGTTATACGTTATACATTATACGTTATACGTTATACGTTATACGTTATACGTTATGCGTTATACGTTATACGTTATACGTTATACGTTATACGTTATACGTTATACGTTGTACGTTGTACGTTGTACGTTGTACGTTATAGGTTATACGTTTAACATTATACGTTATACGTTATACGTTATACGTTATACGTTATACGTTATACATTATACGTTATACGTTATACGTTATACGTTATACGTTATGCGTTATACGTTATACGTTATACGTTATACGTTATACGTTATACGTTATACGTTATACGTTATACGTTATACGTTATACGTTATACGTTATACGTTATACGTTATACGTTATACGTTATACGTTATACGTTATACGTTATACGTTATACGTTATACGTTATACGTTATACGTTATACGTTATACGTTATACGTTATACGTTATACGTTATACGTTATACGTTATACGTTATACGTTATACGTTATACGTTATACGTTATACGTTATACGTTATACGTTATACGTTATACGTTATACGTTATACGTTATACGTTATACGTTATACGTTATACGTTATACGTTATACGTTATACGTTATACGTTATACGTTGTACGTTGTACGTTGTACGTTATACGTTATACGTTATATGTTTAACGTTATACGTTATACGTTATACGTTATATGTTTAACGTTAAAAGTTATACGTTATACGTTATACGTTGTACGTTGTACGTTGTACGTTATACGTTATACGTTATACGTTATACGTTATACGTTATACGTTATACGTTATACGTTATACGTTATACGTTATACGTTATACGTTATACGTTATACGTTATACGTTATACGATATACGTTATACGTTATACGTTATACGTTATACGTTATACGTTATACGTTATACGTTATACGTTATACGTTATACGTTATACGTTATACGTTATACGTTATACGTTATACGTTATACGTTATACGTTATACGTTATACGTTATACGTTATACGTTATACGTTATATGTTTAACGTTATACGTTATACGTTATACGTTATATGTTTAACGTTAAAAGTTATACGTTATACGTTATACGTTATACGTTATACGTTGTACGTTGTACGTTGTACGTTATACGTTATAGGTTATAAGTTTAACATTATACGTTACACGTTATACGTTATGCGCTATACGTTATACGTTTAACGTTACACGTTATACATTATACGTTATACGTTTAAACGTTATACGTTGTACGTTATAGGTTATACGTTTAACATTATACGTTATACGTTATGCAATATACGTTATACGTTATACGTTATACGTTATACGTTATACGTTATACGTTATACGTTATACGTTATACGTTATACGTTATACGTTATACGTTATACGTTATACGTTATACGTTATACGTTATACGTTATACGTTATACGTTATACGTTATACGTTATACGTTATACGTTATACGTTATACGTTATACGTTATACGTTATACGTTATACGTTATACGTTATACGTTATACGTTATACGTTATACGTTATACGTTATACGTTATACGTTATACGTTGTACGTTGTACGTTGTACGTTGTACGTTGTACGTTATAGGTTATACGTTTAACATTATACGTTATACGTTATACGTTATACGTTATACGTGATACGTTATACGTTATACATTATACGTTATACGTTATACGTTATACGTTATACGTTATACGTTATACGTTATACGTTATACGTTATACGTTATACGTTATACGTTATACGTTATACGTTATACGTTAAAAGTTATACGTTATACGTTATACGTTATACGTTATACGTTATACGTTATACGTTGTACGTTGTACGTTGTACGTTGTACGTTATAGGTTATACGTTTAACATTATACGTTATACGTTATACGTTATACGTTATACGTTATACGTTATACGTTATACGTTATACGTTATACGTTATACGTTATACGTTATACGTTATACATTATACGTTATACGTTATACGTTATACGTTATACGTTATACATTATACGTTATACGTTATACGTTATACGTTATACGTTATACGTTATACGTTATACGTTATACGTTATACGTTATACGTTATACGTTATACGTTATACATTATACGTTATACGTTATACGTTATACGTTATACGTTATACGTTATACGTTATACGTTATACGTTATACGTTATACGTTATACGTTATACGTTAAAAGTTATACGTTATACGTTATACGTTATACGTTATACGTTATACGTTATACGTTATACGTTATATGTTTAACGTTATACGTTATACGTTATACGTTATACGTTATACGTTATACGTTATACGTTATACGTTATATGTTTAACGTTATACGTTATACGTTATACGTTATATGTTTAACGTTAAAAGTTATACGTTATACGTTATACGTTATACGTTGTACGTTGTACGTTGTACGTTGTACGTTATACGTTATACGTTATACGTTATACGTTATACGTTATACGTTATACGTTATACGTTATACGTTATACGTTATACGTTATACGTTATACGTTATACGTTATACGTTATACGTTATACGTTATACGTTATACGTTATACGTTATACGTTATACGTTATACGTTATACGTTATACGTTATACGTTATACGTTATACGTTATACGTTATACGTTATACGTTATACGTTATACGTTATACGTTATACGTTATACGTTATACGTTATACGTTATACGTTATACGTTATACGTTATACGTTATACGTTATACGTTATACGTTATACGTTATACGTTATACGTTATACGTTATACGTTATACGTTATACGTTATACGTTATACGTTATACGTTATACGTTATACGTTATACGTTATACGTTATACGTTATACGTTATACGTTATACGTTATACGTTATACGTTATACGTTATACGTTATACGTTATACGTTATACGTTATACGTTATACGTTATACGTTATACGTTATACGTTATACGTTATACGTTATACGTTATACGTTATACGTTATACGTTATACGTTATACGTTATACGTTATACGTTATACGTTATACGTTATACGTTATACGTTATACGTTATACGTTATACGTTATACGTTATACGTTATACGTTATACGTTATACGTTATACGTTATACGTTATACGTTATACGTTATACGTTATACGTTATACTTTATACGTTATACGTTATACGTTATACGTTATACGTTATACGTTATACGTTATATGTTTAACGTTATACGTTATACGTTATATGTTTAACGTTAAAAGTTATACGTTATACGTTATACGTTATACGTTGTACGTTGTACGTTGTACGTTATACTTTATACGTTATACGTTATACGCTATACGTTATACGTTATACTTTATACGTTATACGTTATACGTTATACGTTATACGTTATACGTTATACGTTATACGTTATACGTTATACGTTATACGTTATACGTTATACGTTATACGTTATACGTTATACGTTATACGTTATACGTTATACGTTATACGTTATACGTTATACGTTATATGTTTAACGTTATACGTTATACGTTATACGTTATATGTTTAACGTTAAAAGTTATACGTTATACGTTATACGTTGTACGTTGTACGTTGTACGTTATACGTTATACGTTATACGTTATACGTTATACGTTATACGTTATACGTTATACGTTATACGTTATACGTTATACGTTATACGTTATACGTTATACGTTATACGTTATACGTTATACGTTATACGTTATACGTTATACGTTATACGTTATACGTTATACGTTATACGTTATACGTTATACGTTATACGTTATACGTTATACGATATACGTTATACGTTATACGTTATACGTTATACGTTATACGTTATACGTTATACGTAATACGTTATACGTTATACGTTATACGTTATACGTTATACGTTATACGTTATACGTTATACGTTATACGTTATACGTTATACGTTATACGTTATACGTTATACGTTATACGTTATACGTTATACGTTATACGTTATACGTTATACGTTATACGTTATACGTTATACGTTATACGTTATACGTTATACGTTATACGTTATACGTTATACGTTATACGTTGTACGTTGTACGTTGTACGTTATACTTTATACGTTATACGTTATACGTTATACGTTATACTTTATACGTTATACGTTATACGTTATACGTTATACGTTATACGTTATACGTTATACGTTATACGTTATACGTTATACGTTATACGTTATACGTTATACGTTATACGTTATACGTTATACGTTATACGTTATACGTTATACGTTATACGTTATACGTTATACGTTATACGTTATACGTTATACGTTATACGTTATACGTTATACGTTATACGTTATACGTTATACGTTATACGTTATACGTTATACGTTATACGTTATACGTTATATGTTTAACGTTATACGTTATACGTTATACGTTATACGTTATACGTTAAAAGTTATACGTTATACGTTATACGTTATACGTTATACGTTATACGTTATACGATATACGTTATACGTTATTCGTTATACGTTTTCGTTATACGTTATACGTTATACGTTATACGTTATACGTTATACGTTATACGTTATACGTTATACGTTATACGTTATACGTTATACGTTATATGTTTAACGTTATACGTTATACGTTATACGTTATATGTTTAACGTTAAAAGTTATACGTTATACGTTATACGTTATACGTTGTACGTTGTACGTTGTACGTTGTACGTTATACGTTATACGTTATACGTTGTACGTTTAACGTTATACGTTATACGTTATACGTTATACGTTATACGTTTAACGTTACACGTTATACATTATACGTTATACGTTTAAACGTTATACGTTGTACGTTATAGGTTATACGTTTAACATTATACGTTATACGTTATGCAATATACGTTATACGTTATCCGTTATACGTTATACGTTATACGTTATACGTTATACGTTATACGTTATACGTTATACGTTATACGTTATACGTTATACGTTATACGTTATACGTTATACGTTATACGTTATACGTTATACGTTATACGTTATACGTTATACGTTATACGTTATACGTTATACGTTATACGTTATACGTTGTACGTTGTACGTTGTACGTTGTACGTTATAGGTTATACGTTTAACATTATACGTTATACGTTATACGTTATACGTTATACGTTATACGTTATACGTTATACGTTATACGTTATACATTACACGTTATACGTTATACGTTATACGTTATACGTTATACGTTGTACGTTGTACGTTGTACGTTATACGTTATACGTTATACGTTGTACGTTTAACGTTATACGTTATACGTTATACGTTATACGTTATACGTTTAACGTTACACGTTATACATTATACGTTATACGTTATACGTTATACGTTATACGTTATACGTTATACGTTATACGTTATACGTTATACGTTATACGTTATACGTTATACGTTATACGTTATACGTTATATGTTTAACGTTATACGTTATACGTTATACGTTATATGTTTAACGTTAAAAGTTATACGTTATACGTTATACGTTATACGTTGTACGTTGTACGTTGTACGTTATACTTTATACGTTATACGTTATACGTTATACGTTATACTTTATACGTTATACGTTATACGTTATACGTTATACGTTATACGTTATACGTTATACGTTATACGTTATACGTTATACGTTATACGTTATACGTTATACGTTATACGTTATACGTTATACGTTATACGTTATACGTTATACGTTATATGTTTAACGTTATACGTTATACGTTATACGTTATACGTTATACGTTAAAAGTTATACGTTATACGTTATACGTTATACGTTATACGTTATACGTTATACGATATACGTTATACGTTATACGTTATACGTTTTACGTTATACGTTATACGTTATACGTTATACGTTATACGTTATACGTTATACGTTATACGTTATACGTTATACGTTATACGTTATACGTTATACGTTATACGTTATACGTTATATGTTTAACGTTATACGTTATACGTTATACGTTATACGTTATATGTTTAACGTTAAAAGTTATACGTTATACGTTATACGTTATACGTTGTACGTTGTACGTTGTACGTTATACGTTATACGTTATACGTTGTACGTTTAACGTTATACGTTATACGTTATACGTTATACGTTATACGTTTAACGTTACACGTTATACATTATACGTTATACGTTTAAACGTTATACGTTGTACGTTATAGGTTATACGTTTAACATTATACGTTATACGTTATGCAATATACGTTATACGTTATACGTTATACGTTATACGTTATACGTTATACGTTATACGTTATACGTTATACGTTATACGTTATACGTTATACGTTATACGTTATACGTTATACGTTATACGTTATACGTTATACGTTATACGTTATACGTTATACGTTATACGTTATACGTTGTACGTTGTACGTTGTACGTTGTACGTTATAGGTTATACGTTTAACATTATACGTTATACGTTATACGTTATACGTTATACGTTATACGTTTAACGTTACACGTTATACATTATATGTTATACGTTATACGTTATAGGTTATAAGTTTAACATTATACGTTACACGTTATACGTTATGCGCTATACGTTATACGTTTAACGTTACACGTTATACATTATACGTTATACGTTATACGTTTAAACGTTATACGTTGTACGTTATAGGTTATACGTTTAACATTATACGTTATACGTTATGCAATATACGTTATACGTTATACGTTATACGTTATACGTTATACGTTATACGTTATACGTTATACGTTATACGTTATACGTTATACGTTATACGTTATACGTTATACGTTATACGTTATACGTTATACGTTATACGTTATACGTTATACGTTATACGTTATACGTTATACGTTATACGTTATACGTTATACGTTATACGTTATACGTTATACGTTATACGTTATACGTTATACGTTATACGTTATACGTTATACGTTATACGTTATACGTTACACGTTATATGTTTAACGTTATACGTTATACGTTATACGTTATATGTTTAACGTTAAAAGTTATACGTTATACGTTATACGTTATACGTTGTACGTTGTACGTTGTACGTTATACTTTATACGTTATACGTTATACGTTATACGTTATACTTTATACGTTATACGTTATACGTTATACGTTATACGTTATACGTTATACGTTATACGTTATACGTTATACGTTATACGTTATACGTTATACGTTATACGTTATACGTTATACGTTATACGTTATACGTTATATGTTTAACGTTATACGTTATACGTTATACGTTATATGTTTAACGTTAAAAGTTATACGTTATACGTTATACGTTATACGTTGTACGTTGTACGTTGTACGTTATACTTTATACGTTATACGTTATACGATATACGTTATACTTTATACGTTATACGTTATACGTTATACGTTATACGTTATACGTTATACGTTATACGTTATACGTTATACGTTATACGTTATACGTTATACGTTATACGTTATACGTTATACGTTATACGTTATACGTTATACGTTATACGTTATACGTTATACGTTATACGATATACGTTATACGTTTAACATTATACGTTATACGTTATACGTTATGCGTTATACGTTATACGTTATACGTTATACATTATACGTTATACGTTATACGTTATACGTTATACGTTCTACGTTATACGTTATACGTTATACGTTATACGTTATACGTTATACGTTATACGTTATACGTTATACGTTATACGTTATACGTTATACGTTATACGTTAAAAGTTATACGTTATACGTTATACGTTATACGTTATACGTTATACGTTGTACGTTGTACGTTGTACGTTGTACGTTATAGGTTATACGTTTAACATTATACGTTATACGTTATACGTTATACGTTATACGTTATACGTTATACGTTATACATTATACGTTATACGTTATACGTTATACGTTATACGTTATGCGTTATACGTTATACGTTATACGTTATACGTTATACGTTATACGTTATACGTTATACGTTGTACGTTGTACGTTGTACGTTGTACGTTATAGGTTATACGTTTAACATTATACGTTATACGTTATACGTTATACGTTATACGTTATACGTTATACATTATACGTTATACGTTATACGTTATACGTTATACGTTATACGTTATGCGTTATACGTTATACGTTATACGTTATACGTTATACGTTATACGTTATACGTTATACGTTATACGTTATACGTTATACGTTATACGTTATACGTTATACGTTATACGTTATACGTTATACGTTATACGTTATACGTTATACGTTATACGTTATACGTTATACGTTATACGTTATACGTTATACGTTATACGTTATACGTTATACGTTATACGTTATACGTTATACGTTATACGTTATACGTTATACGTTATACGTTATACGTTATACGTTATACGTTATACGTTATACGTTATACGTTATACGTTATACGTTATACGTTATACGTTATACGTTATACGTTATACGTTATACGTTATACGTTATACGTTATACGTTGTACGTTGTACGTTGTACGTTATACGTTATACGTTATATGTTTAACGTTATACGTTATACGTTATACGTTATATGTTTAACGTTAAAAGTTATACGTTATACGTTATACGTTGTACGTTGTACGTTGTACGTTATACGTTATACGTTATACGTTATACGTTATACGTTATACGTTATACGTTATACGTTATACGTTATACGTTATACGTTATACGTTATACGTTATACGTTATACGATATACGTTATACGTTATACGTTATACGTTATACGTTATACGTTATACGTTATACGTTATACGTTATACGTTATACGTTATACGTTATACGTTATACGTTATACGTTATACGTTATACGTTATACGTTATACGTTATACGTTATACGTTATACGTTATACGTTATATGTTTAACGTTATACGTTATACGTTATACGTTATATGTTTAACGTTAAAAGTTATACGTTATACGTTATACGTTATACGTTATACGTTGTACGTTGTACGTTGTACGTTATACGTTATACGTTATACGTTATACGTTATACGTTATACGTTATACGTTATACGTTATACGTTATACGTTATACGTTATACGTTATACGTTATACGTTATACGTTATACGTTATACGTTATACGTTATACGTTATACGTTATACGTTATACGTTATACGTTATACGTTAAAAGTTATACGTTATACGTTATACGTTATACGTTATACGTTATACGTTATACGTTATAAGTTGTACGTTGTACGTTGTACGTTGTACGTTATAGGTTATACGTTTAACATTATACGTTATACGTTATACGTTATACGTTATACGTTATACGTTATACGTTATA
This sequence comes from Lasioglossum morio, assembly GCA_916610235.2. Lineage (NCBI taxonomy): Eukaryota > Metazoa > Arthropoda > Insecta > Hymenoptera > Halictidae > Lasioglossum > Lasioglossum morio. The sequence continues at coordinate 27,641 of CAKAJA020000443.1, forward strand.
CGTTATACGTTATACGTTATACGTTATACATTATACGTTATACGTTATACGTTATACGTTATACGTTATACATTATACGTTATACGTTATACGTTATACGTTATACGTTATACGTTATACGTTATACGTTATACGTTATACGTTATACGTTATACGTTATATGTTTAACGTTATACGTTATACGTTATACGTTATACGTTATACGTTATACGTTATACGTTATACGTTATATGTTTAACGTTATACGTTATACGTTATACGTTATATGTTTAACGTTAAAAGTTATACGTTATACGTTATACGTTATACGTTGTACGTTGTACGTTGTACGTTGTACGTTATACGTTATACGTTATACGTTATACGTTATACGTTATACGTTATACGTTATACGTTATACGTTATACGTTATACGTTATACGTTATACGTTATACGTTATACGTTATACGTTATACGTTATACGTTATACGTTATACGTTATACGTTATACGTTATACGTTATACGTTATACGTTATACGTTATACGTTATACGTTATACGTTATACGTTATACGTTATACGTTATACGTTATACGTTATACGTTATACGTTATACGTTATACGTTATACGTTATACGTTATACGTTATACGTTATACGTTATACGTTATACGTTATACGTTATACGTTATACGTTATACGTTATACGTTATACGTTATACGTTATACGTTATACGTTATACGTTATACGTTATACGTTATACTTTATACGTTATACGTTATACGTTATACGTTATATGTTTAACGTTATACGTTATACGTTATATGTTTAACGTTAAAAGTTATACGTTATACGTTATACGTTATACGTTGTACGTTGTACGTTGTACGTTATACTTTATACGTTATACGTTATACGTTATACGTTATACGTTATACTTTATACGTTATACGTTATACGTTATACGTTATACGTTATACGTTATACGTTATACGTTATACGTTATACGTTATACGTTATACGTTATACGTTATACGTTATACGTTATACGTTATACGTTATACGTTATACGTTATACGTTATACGTTATACGTTATACGTTATACGTTATATGTTTAACGTTATACGTTATACGTTATACGTTATATGTTTAACGTTAAAAGTTATACGTTATACGTTATACGTTGTACGTTGTACGTTGTACGTTATACGTTATACGTTATACGTTATACGTTATACGTTATACGTTATACGTTATACGTTATACGTTATACGTTATACGTTATACGTTATACGTTATACGTTATACGTTATACGTTATACGTTATACGTTATACGTTATACGTTATACGTTATACGTTATACGTTATACGTTATACGTTATACGTTATACGTTATACGTTATACGTTATACGTTATACGTTATACGTTATACGTTATACGTTATACGTTATACGTTATACGTTATACGTTATACGTTATACGTTATACGTTATACGTTATACGTTATACGTTATACGTTATACGTTATACGTTATACGTTATACGTTATACGTTATACGTTATACGTTATACGTTATACGTTATACGTTATACGTTATACGTTATACGTTATACGTTATACGTTATACGTTATACGTTATACGTTATACGTTATATGTTTAACGTTATACGTTATACGTTATACGTTATATGTTTAACGTTAAAAGTTATACGTTATACGTTATACGTTATACGTTGTACGTTGTACGTTGTACGTTATACTTTATACGTTATACGTTATACGTTATACGTTATACTTTATACGTTATACGTTATACGTTATACGTTATACGTTATACGTTATACGTTATACGTTATACGTTATACGGTATACGTTATACGTTATACGTTATACGTTATACGTTATACGTTATACGTTATACGTTATACGTTATACGTTATACGTTATACGTTATACGTTATACGTTATACGTTATACGTTATACGTTATACGTTATACGTTATACGTTATACGTTATACGTTATACGTTATACGTTATACGTTATACGTTATACATTATACGTTATATGTTTAACGTTATACGTTATACGTTATACGTTATACGTTATACGTTAAAAGTTATACGTTATACGTTATACGTTATACGTTATACGTTATACGTTATACGTTATACGTTATACGTTATACGTTATACGTTATACGTTATACGTTATACGTTATACGTTATACGTTATACGTTATACGTTATACGTTATACGTTATACGTTATACGTTATACGTTATACGTTATACGTTATACGTTATACGTTATACGTTATACGTTATACGTTATACGTTATACGTTATACGTTATACGTTATACGTTATACGTTATACGTTATACGTTATACGTTATACGTTATACGTTATACGTTATACGTTATACGTTATACGTTATACGTTATACGTTATACGTTATACGTTATACGTTATACGTTATACGTTATACGTTATACGTTATACGTTATACGTTATACGTTATACGTTATACGTTATACGTTATACGTTATACGTTATACGTTATACGTTATACGTTATACGTTATACGTTATACGTTATACGTTATACGTTATACGATATACGTTATACGTTATACGTTATACGTTATACGTTATACGTTATACGTTATACGTAATACGTTATACGTTATACGTTATACGTTATACGTTATACGTTATACGTTATACGTTATACGTTATACGTTATACGTTATACGTTATACGTTATACGTTATACGTTATACGTTATACGTTATACGTTATACGTTATACGTTATACGTTATACGTTATACGTTATACTTTATACGTTATACGTTATACGTTATACGTTATACGTTATACGTTATACGTTATACGTTATACGTTATACGTTATACGTTATACGTTATACGTTATACGTTATACGTTATACGTTATACGTTATACGTTATACGTTATACGTTATACGTTATACGTTATACGTTATACGTTATACGTTATACGTTATACGTTATACGTTATACGTTATACGTTATACGTTATACATTATACGTTATATGTTTAACGTTATACGTTATACGTTATACGTTATACGTTATACGTTAAAAGTTATACGTTATACGTTATACGTTATACGTTATACGTTATACGTTATACGTTATACGATATACGTTATACGTTATTCGTTATACGTTTTCGTTATACGTTATACGTTATACGTTATACGTTATACGTTATACGTTATACGTTATACGTTATACGTTATACGTTATACGTCTTATGTTTAACGTTATACGTTATACGTTATACGTTATACGTTTTCGTTATACGTTATACGTTATACGTTATACGTTATACGTTATACGTTATACGTTATACGTTATACGTTATACGTTATACGTTATACGTTATACGTTATACGTTATACGTTATACGTTATACGTTATACGTTATACGTTATACGTTATACGTTATACGTTATACGTTATACGTTATACGTTATACGTTATACGTTATATGTTTAACGTTATACGTTATACGTTATACGTTATATGTTTAACGTTAAAAGTTATACGTTATACGTTATACGTTATACGTTGTACGTTGTACGTTGTACGTTATACTTTATACGTTATACGTTATACGTTATACGTTATACTTTATACGTTATACGTTATACGTTATACGTTATACGTTATACGTTATACGTTATACGTTATACGTTATACGTTATACGTTATACGTTATACGTTATACGTTATACGTTATACGTTATACGTTATACGTTATACGTTATACGTTATACGTTATACGTTATACGTTATACGTTATACGTTATACGTTATACGTTATACGTTATACGTTATACGTTATACGTTATACGTTATACGTTATACGTTATACGTTATACGTTATACGTTATACGTTATACGTTATACGTTATACGTTATACATTATACGTTATATGTTTAACGTTATACGTTATACGTTATACGTTATACGTTATACGTTAAAAGTTATACGTTATACGTTATACGTTATACGTTATACGTTATACGTTATACGTTATACGATATACGTTATACGTTATTCGTTATACGTTTTCGTTATACGTTATACGTTATACGTTATACGTTATACGTTATACGTTATACGTTATACGTTATACGTTATACGTTATACGTCTTATGTTTAACGTTATACGTTATACGTTATACGTTATACGTTTTCGTTATACGTTATACGTTATACGTTATACGTTATACGTTATACGTTATACGTTATACGTTATACGTTATACGTTATACGTTATACGTTATATGTTTAACGTTATACGTTATACGTTATACGTTATATGTTTAACGTTAAAAGTTATACGTTATACGTTATACGTTATACGTTGTACGTTGTACGTTGTACGTTATACGTTATACGTTATACGTTGTACGTTTAACGTTATACGTTATACGTTATACGTTATACGTTATACGTTATACGTTTAACGTTACACGTTATACATTATACGTTATACGTTTAAACGTTATACGTTGTACGTTATAGGTTATACGTTTAACATTATACGTTATACGTTATGCAATATACGTTATACGTTATACGTTATACGTTATACGTTATACGTTATACGTTATACGTTATACGTTATACGTTATACGTTATACGTTATACGTTATACGTTATACGTTATACGTTATACGTTATACGTTATACGTTATACGTTATACGTTATACGTTATACGTTATACGTTGTACGTTGTACGTTGTACGTTGTACGTTATAGGTTATACGTTTAACATTATACGTTATACGTTATACGTTATACGTTATACGTTATACGTTATACGTTATACGTTATACGTTATACATTACACGTTATACGTTATACGTTATACGTTATACGTTATACGTTGTACGTTGTACGTTGTACGTTATACGTTATACGTTATACGTTGTACGTTTAACGTTATACGTTATACGTTATACGTTATACGTTATACGTTTAACGTTACACGTTATACATTATATGTTATACGTTATACGTTATAGGTTATAAGTTTAACATTATACGTTACACGTTATACGTTATGCGCTATACGTTATACGTTTAACGTTACACGTTATACATTATACGTTATACGTTTAAACGTTATACGTTGTACGTTATAGGTTATACGTTTAACATTATACGTTATACGTTATGCAATATACGTTATACGTTATACGTTATACGTTATACGTTATACGTTATACGTTATACGTTATACGTTATACGTTATACGTTATACGTTATACGTTATACGTTATACGTTATACGTTACACGTTATATGTTTAACGTTATACGTTATACGTTATACGTTATATGTTTAACGTTAAAAGTTATACGTTATACGTTATACGTTATACGTTGTACGTTGTACGTTGTACGTTATACTTTATACGTTATACGTTATACGTTATACTTTATACGTTATACGTTATACGTTATACGTTATACGTTATACGTTATACGTTATACGTTATACGTTATACGTTATACGTTATACGTTATACGTTATACGTTATACGTTATACGTTATACGTTATACGTTATACGTTATACGTTATACGTTATACGTTATACGTTATACGTTATATGTTTAACGTTATACGTTATACGTTATACGTTATATGTTTAACGTTAAAAGTTATACGTTATACGTTATACGTTATACGTTATACGTTATACGTTATACGTTATACGTTATACGTTATACGTTATACGTTATACGTTATACGTTATACGTTATACGTTATACGTTATACGTTATACGTTATACGTTATACGTTATACGTTATACGTTATACGTTATACGTTATACGTTATATGTTTAACGTTATACGTTATACGTTATACGTTATATGTTTAACGTTAAAAGTTATACGTTATACGTTATACGTTATACGTTGTACGTTGTACGTTGTACGTTATACTTTATACGTTATACGTTATACGTTATACGTTATACTTTATACGTTATACGTTATACGTTATACGTTATACGTTATACGTTATACGTTATACGTTATACGTTATACGTTATACGTTATACGTTATACGTTATACGTTATACGTTATACGTTATACGTTATACGTTATACGTTATACGTTATACGTTATACGTTATACGTTATACGTTATACGTTATACGTTATATGTTTAACGTTATACGTTATACGTTATACGTTATACGTTATACGTTAAAAGTTATACGTTATACGTTATACGTTATACGTTATACGTTATACGTTATACGTTATACGTTATACGATATACGTTATACGTTATTCGTTATACGTTTTACGTTATACGTTATACGTTATACGTTATACGTTATACGTTATACGTTATACGTTATACGTTATACGTTATACGTTATACGTTATACGTTATACGTTATATGTTTAACGTTATACGTTATACGTTATACGTTATATGTTTAACGTTAAAAGTTATACGTTATACGTTATACGTTATACGTTGTACGTTGTACGTTGTACGTTATACGTTATACGTTATACGTTATACGTTATACGTTATACGTTATACGTTATACGTTATACGTTATACGTTATACGTTGTACGTTATACGTTATACGTTATACGTTATACGTTATACGTTATACGTTATACGTTATACGTTATACGTTATACGTTATACGTTATACGTTATACGTTATACGTTATACGTTATACGTTATACGTTATACGTTATACGTTATACGTTATACGTTATACGTTATACGTTATACGTTATACGTTATACGTTATACGTTGTACGTTGTACGTTGTACGTTGTACGTTATAGGTTATACGTTTAACATTATACGTTATACGTTATACGTTATACGTTATACGTTATACGTTATACGTTATACGTTATACGTTATACGTTATACGTTATACGTTATACGTTGTACGTTGTACGTTGTACGTTGTACGTTATAGGTTATACGTTTAACATTATACGTTATACGTTATACGTTATACGTTATACGTTATACGTTATACGTTATACGTTATACATTACACGTTATACGTTGTACGTTATACGTTATACGTTATACGTTGTACGTTGTACGTTGTACGTTATACGTTATACGTTATACGTTGTACGTTTAACGTTATACGTTATACGTTATACGTTATACGTTATACGTTTAACGTTACACGTTATACATTATATGTTATACGTTATACGTTATACGTTATACGTTATACGTTATACGTTATACGTTATACGTTATACGTTATACGTTATACGTTACACGTTATATGTTTAACGTTATACGTTATACGTTATACGTTATACGTTATACGTTATACGTTATACGTTATACGTTATACGTTACACGTTATATGTTTAACGTTATACGTTATACGTTATACGTTATATGTTTAACGTTAAAAGTTATACGTTATACGTTATACGTTATACGTTGTACGTTGTACGTTGTACGTTATACTTTATACGTTATACGTTATACGTTATACGTTATACTTTATACGTTATACGTTATACGTTATACGTTATACGTTATACGTTATACGTTATACGTTATACGTTATACGTTATACGTTATACGTTATACGTTATACGTTATACGTTATACGTTATACGTTATACGTTATACGTTATACGTTATACGTTATACGTTATATGTTTAACGTTATACGTTATACGTTATACGTTATATGTTTAACGTTAAAAGTTATACGTTATACGTTATACGTTATACGTTGTACGTTGTACGTTGTACGTTATACTTTATACGTTATACGTTATACGTTATATGTTTAACGTTATACGTTATACGTTATACGTTATATGTTTAACGTTAAAAGTTATACGTTATACGTTATACGTTATACGTTATACGTTATACGTTATACGTTATACGTTATACGTTATACGTTATACGTTATACGTTATACGTTATACGTTATACGTTATACGTTATACGTTATACGTTATACGTTATACGTTATACGTTATACGTTATACGTTATACGTTATACGTTATACGTTATACGTTATACGTTATACGTTATACGTTATACGTTATACGTTATACGTTGTACGTTGTACGTTGTACGTTATACTTTATACGTTATACGTTATACGTTATACGTTATACGTTATACTTTATACGTTATACGTTATACGTTATACGTTATACGTTATACGTTATACGTTATACGTTATACGTTATACGTTATACGTTATACGTTATACGTTATACGTTATATGTTATACGTTATACGTTATACGTTATACGTTATACGTTATACGTTATACGTTATACGTTATATGTTTAACGTTATACGTTATACGTTATACGTTATATGTTTAACGTTAAAAGTTATACGTTATACGTTATACGTTGTACGTTGTACGTTGTACGTTATACGTTATACGTTATACGTTATACGTTATACGTTATACGTTATACGTTATACGTTATACGTTATACGTTATACGTTATACGTTATACGTTATACGTTATACGTTATACGTTATACGTTATACGTTATACGTTATACGTTATACGTTATACGTTATACGTTATACGTTATACGTTATACGTTATACGTTATACGTTATACGTTATACGTTATACGTTATACGTTATACGTTATATGTTTAACGTTATACGTTATACGTTATACGTTATATGTTTAACGTTAAAAGTTATACGTTATACGTTATACGTTATACGTTGTACGTTGTACGTTGTACGTTATACTTTATACGTTATACGTTATACGTTATACGTTATACTTTATACGTTATACGTTATACGTTATACGTTATACGTTATACGTTATACGTTATACGTTATACGTTATACGTTATACGTTATACGTTATACGTTATACGTTATACGTTATACGTTATACGTTATACGTTATACGTTATATGTTTAACGTTATACGTTATACGTTATACGTTATACGTTATACGTTAAAAGTTATACGTTATACGTTATACGTTATACGTTATACGTTATACGTTATACGTTATACGTTATACGATATACGTTATACGTTATTCGTTATACGTTTTACGTTATACGTTATACGTTATACGTTATACGTTATACGTTATACGTTATACGTTATACGTTATACGTTATACGTTATACGTTATACGTTATATGTTTAACGTTATACGTTATACGTTATACGTTATATGTTTAACGTTAAAAGTTATACGTTATACGTTATACGTTATACGTTGTACGTTGTACGTTGTACGTTATACGTTATACGTTATACGTCGTACGTTTAACGTTATACGTTATACGTTATACGTTATACGTTTAACGTTACACGTTATACATTATACGTTATACGTTTAAACGTTATACGTTGTACGTTATAGGTTATACGTTTAACATTATACGTTATACGTTATACGTTATACGTTATACGTTATACGTTATACGTTATACGTTATACGTTATACGTTATATGTTTAACGTTATACGTTATACGTTATACGTTATACGTTATATGTTTAACGTTAAAAGTTATACGTTATACGTTATACGTTATACGTTGTACGTTGTACGTTGTACGTTATACGTTATACGTTATACGTTGTACGTTTAACGTTATACGTTATTCGTTATACGTTATACGTTATACGTTTAACGTTACACGTTATACATTATACGTTATACGTTATACGTTATGCGCTATATGTTATACGTTTAACGTTACACGTTATACATTATACGTTATACGTTTAAACGTTATACGTTGTACGTTATAGGTTATACGTTTAACATTATACGTTATACGTTATGCAATATACGTTATACGTTATACGTTATACGTTATACGTTATACGTTATACGTTATACGTTATACGTTATACGTTATACGTTATACGTTATACGTTATACGTTATACGTTATACGTTATACGTTATACGTTATACGTTTAACATTATACGTTATACGTTATACGTTATACGTTATACGTTATACGTTATACGTTATACGTTATACGTTATACGTTATACGATATACGTTATACGTTTAACATTATACGTTATACGTTATACGTTATGCGTTATACGTTATACGTTATACGTTATACATTATACGTTATACGTTATACGTTATACGTTATACGTTATACGTTATACGTTATACGTTATACGTTATACGTTATACGTTATACGTTATACGTTATACGTTATACGTTATACGTTATACGTTATACGTTATACGTTATACGTTATACGTTATACGTTATACGTTATATGTTTAACGTTATACGTTATACGTTATACGTTATATGTTTAACGTTAAAAGTTATACGTTATACGTTATACGTTATACGTTGTACGTTGTACGTTGTACGTTATACTTTATACGTTATACGTTATACGTTATATGTTTAACGTTATACGTTATACGTTATACGTTATATGTTTAACGTTAAAAGTTATACGTTATACGTTATACGTTATACGTTATACGTTATACGTTATACGTTATACGTTATACGTTATACGTTATACGTTATACGTTATACGTTATACGTTATACGTTATACGTTATACGTTATACGTTATACGTTATACGTTATACGTTATACGTTATACGTTATACGTTATACGTTATACGTTATACGTTATACGTTATACGTTATACGTTATACGTTGTACGTTGTACGTTGTACGTTATACTTTATACGTTATACGTTATACGTTATACGTTATACGTTATACTTTATACGTTATACGTTATACGTTATACGTTATACGTTATACGTTATACGTTATACGTTATACGTTATACGTTATACGTTATACGTTATACGTTATACGTTATACGTTATATGTTATACGTTATACGTTATACGTTATACGTTATACGTTATACGTTATACGTTATACGTTATATGTTTAACGTTATACGTTATACGTTATACGTTATATGTTTAACGTTAAAAGTTATACGTTATACGTTATACGTTGTACGTTGTACGTTGTACGTTATACGTTATACGTTATACGTTATACGTTATACGTTATACGTTATACGTTATACGTTATACGTTATACGTTATACGTTATACGTTATACGTTATACGTTATACGTTATACGTTATACGTTATACGTTATACGTTATACGTTATACGTTATACGTTATACGTTATACGTTATACGTTATACGTTATACGTTATACGTTATACGTTATACGTTATACGTTATACGTTATACGTTATACGTTATACGTTATACGTTATACGTTATACGTTATACGTTGTACGTTGTACGTTGTACGTTATACTTTATACGTTATACGTTATACGTTATACGTTATACTTTATACGTTATACGTTATACGTTATACGTTATACGTTATACGTTATACGTTATACGTTATACGTTATACGTTATACGTTATACGTTATACGTTATACGTTATACGTTATACGTTATACGTTATACGTTATACGTTATACGTTATACGTTATACGTTATACGTTATATGTTTAACGTTATACGTTATACGTTATACGTTATACGTTATACGTTAAAAGTTATACGTTATACGTTATACGTTATACGTTATACGTTATACGTTATACGTTATACGTTATACGTTATACGATATACGTTATACGTTATTCGTTATACGTTTTACGTTATACGTTATACGTTATACGTTATACGTTATACGTTATACGTTATACGTTATACGTTATACGTTATACGTTATACGTTATATGTTTAACGTTATACGTTATACGTTATACGTTATATGTTTAACGTTAAAAGTTATACGTTATACGTTATACGTTATACGTTGTACGTTGTACGTTGTACGTTATACGTTATACGTTATACGTCGTACGTTTAACGTTATACGTTATACGTTATACGTTATACGTTTAACGTTACACGTTATACATTATACGTTATACGTTTAAACGTTATACGTTGTACGTTATAGGTTATACGTTTAACATTATACGTTATACGTTATACGTTATACGTTATACGTTATACGTTATACGTTATACGTTATACGTTATACGTTATACGTTATACGTTATATGTTTAACGTTATACGTTATACGTTATACGTTATACGTTATATGTTTAACGTTAAAAGTTATACGTTATACGTTATACGTTATACGTTGTACGTTGTACGTTGTACGTTATACGTTATACGTTATACGTTGTACGTTTAACGTTATACGTTATTCGTTATACGTTATACGTTATACGTTTAACGTTACACGTTATACATTATACGTTATACGTTATACGTTATGCGCTATATGTTATACGTTTAACGTTACACGTTATACATTATACGTTATACGTTTAAACGTTATACGTTGTACGTTATAGGTTATACGTTTAACATTATACGTTATACGTTATGCAATATACGTTATACGTTATACGTTATACGTTATACGTTATACGTTATACGTTATACGTTATACGTTATACGTTATACGTTATACGTTATACGTTATACGTTATACGTTATACGTTATACGTTATACGTTATACGTTATACGTTATACGTTATACGTTATACGTTATACGTTATACGTTATACGTTATACGTTATACGTTATACGTTATACGTTATACGTTATACGTTATACGTTATACGTTATACGTTATACGTTATACGTTATACGTTATACGATATACGTTATACGTTTAACATTATACGTTATACGTTATACGTTATACGTTATACGTTATACGTTATACGTTATACGTTATACGTTATACGATATACGTTATACGTTTAACATTATACGTTATACGTTATACGTTATGCGTTATACGTTATACGTTATACGTTATACATTATACGTTATACGTTATACGTTATACGTTATACGTTATACGTTATACGTTATACGTTATACGTTATACGTTATACGTTATACGTTATACGTTATACGTTATACGTTATACGTTATACGTTATACGTTAAAAGTTATACGTTATACGTTATACGTTATACGTTGTATGTTGTACGTTGTACGTTATAGGTTATACGTTTAACATTATACGTTATACGTTATACGTTATACGTTATACGTTATACGTTATACGTTATACGTTATACATTATACGTTATACGTTATACGTTATACGTTATACGTTATGCGTTATACGTTATACGTTATACGTTATACGTTATACGTTATACGTTATACGTTATACGTTATACGTTATACGTTATACGTTATACGTTATACGTTATACGTTATACGTTATACGTTATACGTTATACGATATACGTTATACGTTATTCGTTATACGTTTTACGTTATACGTTATACGTTATACGTTATACGTTATACGTTATACGTTATACGTTATACGTTATACGTTATACGTTATACGTTATACGTTATATGTTTAACGTTATACGTTATACGTTATACGTTATATGTTTAACGTTAAAAGTTATACGTTATACGTTATACGTTATACGTTGTACGTTGTACGTTGTACGTTATACGTTATACGTTATACGTCGTACGTTTAACGTTATACGTTATACGTTATACGTTATACGTTTAACGTTACACGTTATACATTATACGTTATACGTTTAAACGTTATACGTTGTACGTTATAGGTTATACGTTTAACATTATACGTTATACGTTATACGTTATACGTTATACGTTATACGTTATACGTTATACGTTATACGTTATACGTTATATGTTTAACGTTATACGTTATACGTTATACGTTATACGTTATATGTTTAACGTTAAAAGTTATACGTTATACGTTATACGTTATACGTTGTACGTTGTACGTTGTACGTTATACGTTATACGTTATACGTTGTACGTTTAACGTTATACGTTATTCGTTATACGTTATACGTTATACGTTTAACGTTACACGTTATACATTATACGTTATACGTTATACGTTATGCGCTATATGTTATACGTTTAACGTTACACGTTATACATTATACGTTATACGTTTAAACGTTATACGTTGTACGTTATAGGTTATACGTTTAACATTATACGTTATACGTTATGCAATATACGTTATACGTTATACGTTATACGTTATACGTTATACGTTATACGTTATACGTTATACGTTATACGTTATACGTTATACGTTATACGTTATACGTTATACGTTATACGTTATACGTTATACGTTATACGTTTAACATTATACGTTATACGTTATACGTTATACGTTATACGTTATACGTTATACGTTATACGTTATACGTTATACGATATACGTTATACGTTTAACATTATACGTTATACGTTATACGTTATGCGTTATACGTTATACGTTATACGTTATACATTATACGTTATACGTTATACGTTATACGTTATACGTTATACGTTATACGTTATACGTTATACGTTATACGTTATACGTTATACGTTATACGTTATACGTTATACGTTATACGTTATACGTTATACGTTATACGTTATACGTTATACGTTATACGTTATACGTTATATGTTTAACGTTATACGTTATACGTTATACGTTATATGTTTAACGTTAAAAGTTATACGTTATACGTTATACGTTATACGTTGTACGCTGTACGTTGTACGTTATACTTTATACGTTATACGTTATACGTTATATGTTTAACGTTATACGTTATACGTTATACGTTATATGTTTAACGTTAAAAGTTATACGTTATACGTTATACGTTATACGTTATACGTTATACGTTATACGTTATACGTTATACGTTATACGTTATACGTTATACGTTATACGTTATACGTTATACGTTATACGTTATACGTTATACGTTATACGTTATACGTTATACGTTATACGTTATACGTTATACGTTATACGTTATACGTTATACGTTATACGTTATACGTTATACGTTATACGTTATACGTTATACGTTATACGTTATACGTTATACGTTATACGTTATACGTTGTACGTTGTACGTTGTACGTTATACTTTATACGTTATACGTTATACGTTATACGTTATACGTTATACTTTATACGTTATACGTTATACGTTATACGTTATACGTTATACGTTATACGTTATACGTTATACGTTATACGTTATACGTTATACGTTATACGTTATACGTTATACGTTATATGTTATACGTTATACGTTATACGTTATACGTTATACGTTATACGTTATACGTTATACGTTATACGTTATACGTTATATGTTTAACGTTATACGTTATACGTTATACGTTATATGTTTAACGTTAAAAGTTATACGTTATACGTTATACGTTGTACGTTGTACGTTGTACGTTATACGTTATACGTTATACGTTATACGTTATACGTTATACGTTATACGTTATACGTTATACGTTATACGTTATACGTTATACGTTATACGTTATACGTTATACGTTATACGTTATACGTTATACGTTATACGTTATACGTTATACGTTATACGTTATACGTTATACGTTATACGTTATACGTTATACGTTATACGTTATACGTTATACGTTATACGTTATACGTTATACGTTATACGTTATATGTTTAACGTTATACGTTATACGTTATACGTTATATGTTTAACGTTAAAAGTTATACGTTATACGTTATACGTTATACGTTGTACGTTGTACGTTGTACGTTATACTTTATACGTTATACGTTATACGTTATACGTTATACTTTATACGTTATACGTTATACGTTATACGTTATACGTTATACGTTATACGTTATACGTTATACGTTATACGTTATACGTTATACGTTATACGTTATACGTTATACGTTATACGTTATACGTTATACGTTATACGTTATACGTTATACGTTATACGTTATATGTTTAACGTTATACGTTATACGTTATACGTTATACGTTATACGTTAAAAGTTATACGTTATACGTTATACGTTATACGTTATACGTTATACGTTATACGTTATACGTTATACGTTATACGATATACGTTATACGTTATTCGTTATACGTTTTACGTTATACGTTATACGTTATACGTTATACGTTATACGTTATACGTTATACGTTATACGTTATACGTTATATGTTTAACGTTATACGTTATACGTTATACGTTATATGTTTAACGTTAAAAGTTATACGTTATACGTTATACGTTATACGTTGTACGTTGTACGTTGTACGTTATACGTTATACGTTATACGTCGTACGTTTAACGTTATACGTTATACGTTATACGTTATACGTTTAACGTTACACGTTATACATTATACGTTATACGTTTAAACGTTATACGTTGTACGTTATAGGTTATACGTTTAACATTATACGTTATACGTTATACGTTATACGTTATACGTTATACGTTATACGTTATACGTTATACGTTATACGTTATACGTTATACGTTATATGTTTAACGTTATACGTTATACGTTATACGTTATACGTTATATGTTTAACGTTAAAAGTTATACGTTATACGTTATACGTTATACGTTGTACGTTGTACGTTGTACGTTATACGTTATACGTTATACGTTGTACGTTTAACGTTATACGTTATTCGTTATACGTTATACGTTATACGTTTAACGTTACACGTTATACATTATACGTTATACGTTATACGTTATGCGCTATATGTTATACGTTTAACGTTACACGTTATACATTATACGTTATACGTTTAAACGTTATACGTTGTACGTTATAGGTTATACGTTTAACATTATACGTTATACGTTATGCAATATACGTTATACGTTATACGTTATACGTTATACGTTATACGTTATACGTTATACGTTATACGTTATACGTTATACGTTATACGTTATACGTTATACGTTATACGTTATACGTTATACGTTATACGTTATACGTTATACGTTATACGTTATACGTTATACGTTATACGTTATACGTTATACGTTATACGTTATACGTTATACGTTATACGTTATACGTTATACGTTATACGTTATACGTTATACGTTATACGATATACGTTATACGTTTAACATTATACGTTATACGTTATACGTTATACGTTATACGTTATACGTTATACGTTATACGTTATACGTTATACGATATACGTTATACGTTTAACATTATACGTTATACGTTATACGTTATGCGTTATACGTTATACGTTATACGTTATACATTATACGTTATACGTTATACGTTATACGTTATACGTTATACGTTATACGTTATACGTTATACGTTATACGTTATACGTTATACGTTATACGTTATACGTTATACGTTATACGTTATACGTTATACGTTAAAAGTTATACGTTATACGTTATACGTTATACGTTGTATGTTGTACGTTGTACGTTATAGGTTATACGTTTAACATTATACGTTATACGTTATACGTTATACGTTATACGTTATACGTTATACGTTATACGTTATACATTATACGTTATACGTTATACGTTATACGTTATACGTTATGCGTTATACGTTATACGTTATACGTTATACGTTATACGTTATACGTTATACGTTATACGTTATACGTTATACGTTATACGTTATACGTTATACGTTATACGATATACGTTATACGTTTAACATTATACGTTATACGTTATACGTTATGCGTTATACGTTATACGTTATACGTTATACATTATACGTTATACGTTATACGTTATACGTTATACGTTATACGTTATACGTTATACGTTATACGTTATACGTTATACGTTATACGTTATACGTTATACATTATACGTTATACGTTAAAAGTTATACGTTATACGTTATACGTTATACGTTATACGTTATACGTTATACGTTGTATGTTGTACGTTGTACGTTATAGGTTATACGTTTAACATTATACGTTATACGTTATACGTTATACGTTATACGTTATACGTTATACGTTATACGTTATACATTATACGTTATACGTTATACGTTATACGTTATACGTTATACGTTATACGTTATACGTTATACGTTATACGTTATACGTTATACGTTATACGTTATACGTTATACGTTATACGTTATACGTTATACGTTATACGTTATACGTTATACGTTATACGTTATACGTTATACGTTATACGTTATACGTTATACGTTATACGTTATACGTTATACGTTATACGTTATACGTTATACGTTATACGTTATACGTTATACGTTATACGTTATACGTTATACGTTATACGTTATACGTTATACGTTATACGTTATACGTTATACGTTATACGTTATACGTTATATGTTTAACGTTATACGTTATACGTTATACGTTATATGTTTAACGTTAAAAGTTATACGTTATACGTTATACGTTATACGTTGTACGTTGTACGTTGTACGTTATACTTTATACGTTATACGTTATACGTTATACGTTATACTTTATACGTTATACGTTATACGTTATACGTTATACGTTATACGTTATACGTTATACGTTATACGTTATACGTTATACGTTATACGTTATACGTTATACGTTATACGTTATACGTTATACGTTATACGTTATACGTTATACGTTATACGTTATATGTTTAACGTTATACGTTATACGTTATACGTTATACGTTATACGTTAAAAGTTATACGTTATACGTTATACGTTATACGTTATACGTTATACGTTATACGTTATACGATATACGTTATACGTTATACGTTATACGTTTTACGTTATACGTTATACGTTATACGTTATATGTTTAACGTTAAAAGTTATACGTTATACGTTATACGTTATACGTTGTACGTTGTACGTTGTACGTTATACTTTATACGTTATACGTTATACGTTATATGTTTAACGTTATACGTTATACGTTATACGTTATATGTTTAACGTTAAAAGTTATACGTTATACGTTATACGTTATACGTTATACGTTATACGTTATACGTTATACGTTATACGTTATACGTTATACGTTATACGTTATACGTTATACGTTATACGTTATACGTTATACGTTATACGTTATACGTTATACGTTATACGTTATACGTTATACGTTATACGTTATACGTTATACGTTATACGTTATACGTTATACGTTATACGTTATACGTTATACGTTATACGTTATACGTTATACGTTATACGTTATACGTTATACGTTATACGTTATACGTTATACGTTATACGTTATACGTTATACGTTATACGTTATACGTTATACGTTATACGTTATACGTTATACGTTATACGTTATACGTTATACGTTATACGTTATACGTTATACGTTATACGTTATACGTTATACGTTATACGTTATACGTTATACGTTATACGTTATACGTTATACGTTATACGTTATACGTTATACGTTATACGATATACGTTATACGTTTAACATTATACGTTATACGTTATACGTTATACGTTATACGTTATACGTTATACGTTATACGTTATACGATATACGTTATACGTTTAACATTATACGTTATACGTTATACGTTATGCGTTATACGTTATACGTTATACGTTATACATTATACGTTATACGTTATACGTTATACGTTATACGTTATACGTTATACGTTATACGTTATACGTTATACGTTATACGTTATACGTTATACGTTATACGTTATACGTTATACGTTATACGTTATACGTTAAAAGTTATACGTTATACGTTATACGTTATACGTTATACGTTATACGTTATACGTTGTACGTTGTACGTTGTAAGTTATAGGTTATACGTTTAACATTATACGTTATACGTTATACGTTATACGTTATACGTTATACGTTATACGTTATACGTTATACGTTATACGTTATACGATATACGTTATACGTTTAACATTATACGTTATACGTTATACGTTATGCGTTATACGTTATACGTTATACGTTATACATTATACGTTATACGTTATACGTTATACGTTATACGTTATACGTTATACGTTATACGTTATACGTTATACGTTATACGTTATACGTTATACGTTATACATTATACGTTATACGTTAAAAGTTATACGTTATACGTTATACGTTATACGTTATACGTTATACGTTATACGTTGTATGTTGTACGTTGTACGTTATAGGTTATACGTTTAACATTATACGTTATACGTTATACGTTATACGTTATACGTTATACGTTATACGTTATACGTTATACATTATACGTTATACGTTATACGTTATACGTTATACGTTATGCGTTATACGTTATACGTTATACGTTATACGTTATACGTTATACGTTATACGTTATACGTTATACGTTATACGTTATACGTTATACGTTATACGTTATACGTTATACGTTATACGTTATACGTTATACGTTATACGTTATACGTTATACGTTATACGTTATACGTTATACGTTATACGTTATACGTTATACGTTATACGTTATACGTTATACGTTATACGTTATACGTTATACGTTATACGTTATACGTTATACGTTATACGTTATACGTTATACGTTATACGTTATACGTTATACGTTATATGTTTAACGTTATACGTTATACGTTATACGTTATATGTTTAACGTTAAAAGTTATACGTTATACGTTATACGTTATACGTTGTACGTTGTACGTTGTACGTTATACTTTATACGTTATACGTTATACGTTATACGTTATACTTTATACGTTATACGTTATACGTTATACGTTATACGTTATACGTTATACGTTATACGTTATACGTTATACGTTATACGTTATACGTTATACGTTATACGTTATACGTTATACGTTATACGTTATACGTTATACGTTATACGTTATACGTTATATGTTTAACGTTATACGTTATACGTTATACGTTATACGTTATACGTTAAAAGTTATACGTTATACGTTATACGTTATACGTTATACGTTATACGTTATACGTTATACGATATACGTTATACGTTATTCGTTATACGTTTTACGTTATACGTTATACGTTATACGTTATATGTTTAACGTTAAAAGTTATACGTTATACGTTATACGTTATACGTTGTACGTTGTACGTTGTACGTTATACTTTATACGTTATACGTTATACGTTATATGTTTAACGTTATACGTTATACGTTATACGTTATATGTTTAACGTTAAAAGTTATACGTTATACGTTATACGTTATACGTTATACGTTATACGTTATACGTTATACGTTATACGTTATACGTTATACGTTATACGTTATACGTTATACGTTATACGTTATACGTTATACGTTATACGTTATACGTTATACGTTATACGTTATACGTTATACGTTATACGTTATACGTTATACGTTATACGTTATACGTTATACGTTATACGTTATACGTTATACGTTATACGTTATACGTTATACGTTATACGTTATACGTTATACGTTATACGTTATACGTTATACGTTATACGTTATACGTTATACGTTATACGTTATACGTTATACGTTATACGTTATACGTTATACGTTATACGTTATACGTTATACGTTATACGTTATACGTTATACGTTATACGTTATACGTTATACGTTATACGTTATACGTTATACGTTATACGTTATACGTTATACGTTATACGTTATACGTTATACGTTATACGTTATACGTTATACGTTATACGATATACGTTATACGTTTAACATTATACGTTATACGTTATACGTTATACGTTATACGTTATACGTTATACGTTATACGTTATACGATATACGTTATACGTTTAACATTATACGTTATACGTTATACGTTATGCGTTATACGTTATACGTTATACGTTATACATTATACGTTATACGTTATACGTTATACGTTATACGTTATACGTTATACGTTATACGTTATACGTTATACGTTATACGTTATACGTTATACGTTATACGTTATACGTTATACGTTATACGTTATACGTTAAAAGTTATACGTTATACGTTATACGTTATACGTTATACGTTATACGTTATACGTTGTACGTTGTACGTTGTAAGTTATAGGTTATACGTTTAACATTATACGTTATACGTTATACGTTATACGTTATACGTTATACGTTATACGTTATACGTTATACGTTATACGTTATACGTTATACGTTATACGTTATACGTTATACGTTATACGTTATACGTTATACGTTATACGTTATACGTTATACGTTATACGTTATACGTTATACGTTATACGTTATACGTTATACGTTATACGTTATACGTTATACGTTATACGTTATACGTTATACGTTATACGTTATACGTTATACGTTATACGTTATACGTTATACGTTATACGTTATACGTTATACGTTATACGTTATACGTTATACGTTATACGTTATACGTTATACGTTATACGTTATACGTTATACGTTATACGTTATACGTTATACGTTATACGTTATACGTTATACGTTATACGTTATACGTTATACGTTATACGTTATACGTTATACGTTATACGTTATACGTTATACGTTATACGTTATACGTTATACGTTATACGTTATATGTTTAACGTTATACGTTATACGTTATACGTTATATGTTTAACGTTAAAAGTTATACGTTATACGTTATACGTTATACGTTGTACGTTGTACGTTGTACGTTATACTTTATACGTTATACGTTATACGTTATACGTTATACGTTATACGTTATACTTTATACGTTATACGTTATACGTTATACGTTATACGTTATACGTTATACGTTATACGTTATACGTTATACGTTATACGTTATACGTTATACGTTATACGTTATACGTTATACGTTATACGTTATACGTTATACGTTATACGTTATACGTTATACGTTATACGTTATATGTTTAACGTTATACGTTATACGTTATACGTTATACGTTATACGTTAAAAGTTATACGTTATACGTTATACGTTATACGTTATACGTTATACGTTATATGTTTAACGTTAAAAGTTATACGTTATACGTTATACGTTATACGTTGTACGTTGTACGTTGTACGTTATACTTTATACGTTATACGTTATACGTTATACGTTATACTTTATACGTTATACGTTATACGTTATACGTTATACGTTATACGTTATACGTTATACGTTATACGTTATACGTTATACGTTATACGTTATACGTTATACGTTATACGTTATACGTTATACGTTATACGTTATACGTTATACGTTATACGTTATACGTTATACGTTATACGTTATACGTTATACGTTATATGTTTAACGTTATACGTTATACGTTATACGTTATACGTTATACGTTAAAAGTTATACGTTATACGTTATACGTTATACGTTATACGTTATACGTTATACGTTATACGATATACGTTATACGTTATTCGTTATACGTTTTACGTTATACGTTATACGTTATACGTTATATGTTTAACGTTAAAAGTTATACGTTATACGTTATACGTTATACGTTGTACGTTGTACGTTGTACGTTATACTTTATACGTTATACGTTATACGTTATATGTTTAACGTTATACGTTATACGTTATACGTTATATGTTTAACGTTAAAAGTTATACGTTATACGTTATACGTTATACGTTATACGTTATACGTTATACGTTATACGTTATACGTTATACGTTATACGTTATACGTTATACGTTATACGTTATACGTTATACGTTATACGTTATACGTTATACGTTATACGTTATACGTTATACGTTGTACGTTGTACGTTGTACGTTATACTTTATACGTTATACGTTATACGTTATACGTTATACGTTATACTTTATACGTTATACGTTATACGTTATACGTTATACGTTATACGTTATACGTTATACGTTATACGTTATACGTTATACGTTATACGTTATACGTTATATGTTATACGTTATACGTTATACGTTATACGTTATACGTTATACGTTATACGTTATACGTTATATGTTTAACGTTATACGTTATACGTTATACGTTATATGTTTAACGTTAAAAGTTATACGTTATACGTTATACGTTGTACGTTGTACGTTGTACGTTATACGTTATACGTTATACGTTATACGTTATACGTTATACGTTATACGTTATACGTTATACGTTATACGTTATACGTTATACGTTATACGTTATACGTTATACGTTATACGTTATACGTTATACGTTATACGTTATACGTTATACGTTATACGTTATACGTTATATGTTTAACGTTATACGTTATACGTTATACGTTATATGTTTAACGTTAAAAGTTATACGTTATACGTTATACGTTATACGTTGTACGTTGTACGTTGTACGTTATACGTTATACGTTATACGTTGTACGTTTAACGTTATACGTTATACGTTATACGTTATACGTTATACGTTTAACGTTACACGTTATACATTATACGTTATACGTTATAGGTTATAAGTTTAACATTATACGTTACACGTTATACGTTATGCGCTATACGTTATACGTTTAACGTTACACGTTATACATTATACGTTATACGTTTAAACGTTATACGTTGTACGTTATAGGTTATACGTTTAACATTATACGTTATACGTTATGCAATATACGTTATACGTTATACGTTATACGTTATACGTTATACGTTATACGTTATACGTTATACGTTATACGTTATACGTTATACGTTATACGTTATACGTTATACGTTATACGTTATACGTTATACGTTATACGTTATACGTTATACGTTATACGTTATACGTTATACGTTATACGTTATACGTTATACGTTATACGTTATACGTTATACGTTATACGTTATACGTTATACGTTATACGATATACGTTATACGTTTAACATTATACGTTATACGTTATACGTTATACGTTATACGTTATACGTTATACGTTATACGTTATACGTTATACGATATACGTTATACGTTTAACATTATACGTTATACGTTATACGTTATGCGTTATACGTTATACGTTATACGTTATACATTATACGTTATACGTTATACGTTATACGTTATACGTTATACGTTATACGTTATACGTTATACGTTATACGTTATACGTTATACGTTATACGTTATACGTTATACGTTATACGTTATACGTTATACGTTATACGTTATACGTTATACGTTAAAAGTTATACGTTATACGTTATACGTTATACGTTATACGTTATACGTTATACGTTGTACGTTGTACGTTGTACGTTATAGGTTATACGTTTAACATTATACGTTATACGTTATACGTTATACGTTATACGTTATACGTTATACGTTATACGTTATACGTTATACGTTATACGTTATACGTTATACGTTATACGTTATACGTTATACGTTATACGTTATACGTTATACGTTATACGTTATACGTTATACGTTATACGTTATACGTTATACGTTATACGTTATACGTTATACGTTATACGTTATACGTTATACGTTATACGTTATACGTTATACGTTATACGTTATACGTTATACGTTATACGTTATACGTTATACGTTATACGTTATACGTTATACGTTATACGTTATACGTTATACGTTATACGTTATACGTTATACGTTATACGTTATACGTTATACGTTATACGTTATACGTTATACGTTATACGTTATACGTTATACGTTATACGTTATACGTTATACGTTATATGTTTAACGTTATACGTTATACGTTATACGTTATATGTTTAACGTTAAAAGTTATACGTTATACGTTATACGTTGTACGTTGTACGTTGTACGTTATACTTTATACGTTATACGTTATACGTTATACGTTATACGTTATACGTTATACTTTATACGTTATACGTTATACGTTATACGTTATACGTTATACGTTATACGTTATACGTTATACGTTATACGTTATACGTTATACGTTATACGTTATACGTTATACGTTATACGTTATACGTTATACGTTATACGTTATATGTTTAACGTTATACGTTATACGTTATACGTTATACGTTATACGTTAAAAGTTATACGTTATACGTTATACGTTATACGTTATACGTTATACGTTATACGATATACGTTATACGTTATTCGTTATACGTTTTACGTTATACGTTATACGTTATACGTTATACGTTATACGTTATACGTTATACGTTATACGTTATACGTTATACGTTATACGTTATACGTTATATGTTTAACGTTATACGTTATACGTTATACGTTATATGTTTAACGTTAAAAGTTATACGTTATACGTTATACGTTATACGTTGTACGTTGTACGTTGTACGTTATACGTTATACGTTATACGTCGTACGTTTAACGTTATACGTTATACGTTATACGTTATACGTTATACGTTATACGTTATACGTTATATGTTTAACGTTATACGTTATACGTTATACGTTATACGTTATACGTTAAAAGTTATACGTTATACGTTATACGTTATACGTTATACGTTATACGATATACGTTATACGTTATTCGTTATACGTTTTACGTTATACGTTATACGTTATACGTTTAACATTATACGTTATACGTTATACGTTATACGTTATACGTTATACGTTATACGTTATACGTTATACGTTATACGTTATACGTTATATGTTTAACGTTATACGTTATACGTTATACGTTATATGTTTAACGTTAAAAGTTATACGTTATACGTTATACGTTATACGTTGTACGTTGTACGTTGTACGTTATACGTTATACGTTATACGTTGTACGTTTAACGTTATACGTTATACGTTATACGTTATACGTTATACGTTTAACGTTACACGTTATACATTATACGTTATACGTTATAGGTTATAAGTTTAACATTATACGTTACACGTTATACGTTATGCGCTATATGTTATACGTTTAACGTTACACGTTATACATTATACGTTATACGTTTAAACGTTATACGTTGTACGTTATAGGTTATACGTTTAACATTATACGTTATACGTTATGCAATATACGTTATACGTTATACGTTATACGTTATACGTTATACGTTATACGTTATACGTTATACGTTATACGTTATACGTTATACGTTATACGTTATACGTTATACGTTATACGTTATACGTTATACGTTATACGTTATACGTTATACGTTATACGTTATACGTTATACGTTATACGTTATACGTTATACGTTATACGTTATACGTTATACGTTATACGTTATACGATATACGTTATACGTTATACGTTATACGTTATACGTTATACGTTATACGTTATACTTTATACGTTATACGTTATACGTTATACGTTATACGTTATACGTTATACGTTATACGTTATACGTTATACGTTATACGTTATACGTTATACGTTATACGTTATACGTTATACGTTATACGTTATACGTTATACGTTATATGTTTAACGTTATACGTTATACGTTATACGTTATACGTTATACGTTAAAAGTTATACGTTATACGTTATACGTTATACGTTATACGTTATACGTTATACGTTATACGATATACGTTATACGTTATTCGTTATACGTTTTACGTTATACGTTATACGTTATACGTTATACGTTATACGTTATACGTTATACGTTATACGTTATACGTTATACGTTATATGTTTAACGTTATACGTTATACGTTATACGTTATATGTTTAACGTTAAAAGTTATACGTTATACGTTATACGTTATACGTTGTACGTTGTACGTTGTACGTTATACGTTATACGTTATACGTCGTACGTTTAACGTTATACGTTATACGTTATACGTTATACGTTATACGTTTAACGTTACACGTTATACATTATACGTTATACGTTATAGGTTATAAGTTTAACATTATACGTTACACGTTATACGTTATGCGCTATATGTTATACGTTTAACGTTACACGTTATACATTATACGTTATACGTTTAAACGTTATACGTTGTACGTTATAGGTTATACGTTTAACATTATACGTTATACGTTATGCAATATACGTTATACGTTATACGTTATACGTTATACGTTATACGTTATACGTTATACGTTATACGTTATACGTTATACGTTATACGTTATACGTTATACGTTATACGTTATACGTTATACGTTATACGTTATACGTTATACGTTATACGTTATACGATATACGTTATACGTTTAACATTATACGTTATACGTTATACGTTATACGTTATACGTTATACGTTATACGTTATACGTTATACGATATACGTTATACGTTTAACATTATACGTTATACGTTATACGTTATGCGTTATACGTTATACGTTATACGTTATACATTATACGTTATACGTTATACGTTATACGTTATACGTTATACGTTATACGTTATACGTTATACGTTATACGTTATACGTTATACGTTATACGTTATACGTTATACGTTATACGTTATACGTTATACGTTAAAAGTTATACGTTATACGTTATACGTTATACGTTATACGTTATACGTTATACGTTATACGTTGTACGTTGTACGTTGTACGTTATAGGTTATACGTTTAACATTATACGTTATACGTTATACGTTATACGTTATACGTTATACGTTATACGTTATACGTTATACGTTATACGTTATACGTTATACGTTATACGTTATACGTTATACGTTATACGTTATACGTTATACGTTATACGTTATACGTTATACGTTATACGTTATACGTTATACGTTATACGTTATACGTTATACGTTATACGTTATACGTTATACGTTATACGTTATACGTTATACGTTATACGTTATACGTTATACGTTATACGTTATACGTTATACGTTATACGTTATACGTTATACGTTATACGTTATACGTTATACGATATACGTTATACGTTTAACATTATACGTTATACGTTATACGTTATACGTTATACGTTATACGTTATACGTTATACGTTATACGATATACGTTATACGTTTAACATTATACGTTATACGTTATACGTTATGCGTTATACGTTATACGTTATACGTTATACATTATACGTTATACGTTATACGTTATACGTTATACGTTATACGTTATACGTTATACGTTATACGTTATACGTTATACGTTATACGTTATACGTTATACGTTATACGTTATACGTTATACGTTATACGTTAAAAGTTATACGTTATACGTTATACGTTATACGTTATACGTTATACGTTATACGTTATACGTTGTACGTTGTACGTTGTAAGTTATAGGTTATACGTTTAACATTATACGTTATACGTTATACGTTATACGTTATACGTTATACGTTATACGTTATACGTTATACGTTATACGTTATACGTTATACGTTATACGTTATACGTTATACGTTATACGTTATACGTTATACGTTATACGTTATACGTTATACGTTATATGTTTAACGTTAAAAGTTATACGTTATACGTTATACGTTATACGTTGTACGTTGTACGTTGTACGTTATACTTTATACGTTATACGTTATACGTTATACGTTATACTTTATACGTTATACGTTATACGTTATACGTTATACGTTATACGTTATACGTTATACGTTATACGTTATACGTTATACGTTATACGTTATACGTTATACGTTATACGTTATACGTTATACGTTATACGTTATACGTTATACGTTATACGTTATACGATATACGTTATACGTTATTCGTTATACGTTTTACGTTATACGTTATACGTTATACGTTATACGTTATACGTTATACGTTATACGTTATACGTTATACGTTATACGTTATATGTTTAACGTTATACGTTATACGTTATACGTTATATGTTTAACGTTAAAAGTTATACGTTATACGTTATACGTTATACGTTGTACGTTGTACGTTGTACGTTATACGTTATACGTTATACGTTATACGTTATACGTTATACGTTATACGTTATACGTTATACGTTATACGTTATACATTATACGTTATACGTTAAAAGTTATACGTTATACGTTATACGTTATACGTTATACGTTATACGTTATACGTTGTATGTTGTACGTTGTACGTTATAGGTTATACGTTTAACATTATACGTTATACGTTATACGTTATACGTTATACGTTATACGTTATACGTTATACGTTATACATTATACGTTATACGTTATACGTTATACGTTATACGTTATGCGTTATACGTTATACGTTATACGTTATACGTTATACGTTATACGTTATACGTTATACGTTATACGTTATACGTTATACGTTATACGTTATACGTTATACGTTATACGTTATACGTTATACGTTATACGTTATACGTTATACGTTATACGTTATACGTTATACGTTATACGTTATACGTTATACGTTATACGTTATACGTTATACGTTATACGTTATACGTTATACGTTATACGTTATACGTTATACGTTATACGTTATACGTTATACGTTATACGTTATACGTTATACGTTATACGTTATACGTTATACGTTATACGTTATATGTTTAACGTTATACGTTATACGTTATACGTTATATGTTTAACGTTAAAAGTTATACGTTATACGTTATACGTTATACGTTGTACGTTGTACGTTGTACGTTATACTTTATACGTTATACGTTATACGTTATACGTTATACTTTATACGTTATACGTTATACGTTATACGTTATACGTTATACGTTATACGTTATACGTTATACGTTATACGTTATACGTTATACGTTATACGTTATACGTTATACGTTATACGTTATACGTTATACGTTATACGTTATACGTTATACGTTATATGTTTAACGTTATACGTTATACGTTATACGTTATACGTTATACGTTAAAAGTTATACGTTATACGTTATACGTTATACGTTATACGTTATACGTTATACGTTATACGATATACGTTATACGTTATTCGTTATACGTTTTACGTTATACGTTATACGTTATACGTTATATGTTTAACGTTAAAAGTTATACGTTATACGTTATACGTTATACGTTGTACGTTGTACGTTGTACGTTATACTTTATACGTTATACGTTATACGTTATATGTTTAACGTTATACGTTATACGTTATACGTTATATGTTTAACGTTAAAAGTTATACGTTATACGTTATACGTTATACGTTATACGTTATACGTTATACGTTATACGTTATACGTTATACGTTATACGTTATACGTTATACGTTATACGTTATACGTTATACGTTATACGTTATACGTTATACGTTATACGTTATACGTTATACGTTATACGTTATACGTTATACGTTATACGTTATACGTTATACGTTATACGTTATACGTTATACGTTATACGTTATACGTTATACGTTATACGTTATACGTTATACGTTATACGTTATACGTTATACGTTATACGTTATACGTTATACGTTATACGTTATACGTTATACGTTATACGTTATACGTTATACGTTATACGTTATACGTTATACGTTATACGTTATACGTTATACGTTATACGTTATACGTTATACGTTATACGTTATACGTTATACGTTATACGTTATACGTTATACGTTATACGTTATACGTTATACGTTATACGTTATACGTTATACGTTATACGTTATACGTTATACGTTATACGTTATACGTTATACGTTATACGTTATACGTTATACGTTATACGATATACGTTATACGTTTAACATTATACGTTATACGTTATACGTTATACGTTATACGTTATACGTTATACGTTATACGTTATACGATATACGTTATACGTTTAACATTATACGTTATACGTTATACGTTATGCGTTATACGTTATACGTTATACGTTATACATTATACGTTATACGTTATACGTTATACGTTATACGTTATACGTTATACGTTATACGTTATACGTTATACGTTATACGTTATACGTTATACGTTATACGTTATACGTTATACGTTATACGTTATACGTTATACGTTATACGTTAAAAGTTATACGTTATACGTTATACGTTATACGTTATACGTTATACGTTATACGTTGTACGTTGTACGTTGTAAGTTATAGGTTATACGTTTAACATTATACGTTATACGTTATACGTTATACGTTATACGTTATACGTTATACGTTATACGTTATACGTTATACGTTATACGTTATACGTTATACGTTATACGTTATACGTTATACGTTATACGTTATACGTTATACGTTATACGTTATACGTTATACGTTATACGTTATACGTTATACGTTATACGTTATACGTTATACGTTATACGTTATACGTTATACGTTATACGTTATACGTTATACGTTATACGTTATACGTTATACGTTATACGTTATACGTTATACGTTATACGTTATACGTTATACGTTATACGTTATACGTTATACGTTATACGTTATACGTTATACGTTATACGTTATACGTTATACGTTATACGTTATACGTTATACGTTATACGTTATACGTTATACGTTATACGTTATACGTTATACGTTATACGTTATACGTTATACGTTATACGTTATACGTTATACGTTATACGTTATATGTTTAACGTTATACGTTATACGTTATACGTTATATGTTTAACGTTAAAAGTTATACGTTATACGTTATACGTTATACGTTGTACGTTGTACGTTGTACGTTATACTTTATACGTTATACGTTATACGTTATACGTTATACGTTATACGTTATACTTTATACGTTATACGTTATACGTTATACGTTATACGTTATACGTTATACGTTATACGTTATACGTTATACGTTATACGTTATACGTTATACGTTATACGTTATACGTTATACGTTATACGTTATACGTTATACGTTATACGTTATACGTTATACGTTATATGTTTAACGTTATACGTTATACGTTATACGTTATACGTTATACGTTAAAAGTTATACGTTATACGTTATACGTTATACGTTATACGTTATACGTTATATGTTTAACGTTAAAAGTTATACGTTATACGTTATACGTTATACGTTGTACGTTGTACGTTGTACGTTATACTTTATACGTTATACGTTATACGTTATACGTTATACTTTATACGTTATACGTTATACGTTATACGTTATACGTTATACGTTATACGTTATACGTTATACGTTATACGTTATACGTTATACGTTATACGTTATACGTTATACGTTATACGTTATACGTTATACGTTATACGTTATACGTTATACGTTATACGTTATACGTTATACGTTATACGTTATACGTTATATGTTTAACGTTATACGTTATACGTTATACGTTATACGTTATACGTTAAAAGTTATACGTTATACGTTATACGTTATACGTTATACGTTATACGTTATACGTTATACGATATACGTTATACGTTATTCGTTATACGTTTTACGTTATACGTTATACGTTATACGTTATATGTTTAACGTTAAAAGTTATACGTTATACGTTATACGTTATACGTTGTACGTTGTACGTTGTACGTTATACTTTATACGTTATACGTTATACGTTATATGTTTAACGTTATACGTTATACGTTATACGTTATATGTTTAACGTTAAAAGTTATACGTTATACGTTATACGTTATACGTTATACGTTATACGTTATACGTTATACGTTATACGTTATACGTTATACGTTATACGTTATACGTTATACGTTATACGTTATACGTTATACGTTATACGTTATACGTTATACGTTATACGTTATACGTTGTACGTTGTACGTTGTACGTTATACTTTATACGTTATACGTTATACGTTATACGTTATACGTTATACTTTATACGTTATACGTTATACGTTATACGTTATACGTTATACGTTATACGTTATACGTTATACGTTATACGTTATACGTTATACGTTATACGTTATATGTTATACGTTATACGTTATACGTTATACGTTATACGTTATACGTTATACGTTATACGTTATATGTTTAACGTTATACGTTATACGTTATACGTTATATGTTTAACGTTAAAAGTTATACGTTATACGTTATACGTTGTACGTTGTACGTTGTACGTTATACGTTATACGTTATACGTTATACGTTATACGTTATACGTTATACGTTATACGTTATACGTTATACGTTATACGTTATACGTTATACGTTATACGTTATACGTTATACGTTATACGTTATACGTTATACGTTATACGTTATACGTTATACGTTATACGTTATACGTTATATGTTTAACGTTATACGTTATACGTTATACGTTATATGTTTAACGTTAAAAGTTATACGTTATACGTTATACGTTATACGTTGTACGTTGTACGTTGTACGTTATACGTTATACGTTATACGTTGTACGTTTAACGTTATACGTTATACGTTATACGTTATACGTTATACGTTTAACGTTACACGTTATACATTATACGTTATACGTTATAGGTTATAAGTTTAACATTATACGTTACACGTTATACGTTATGCGCTATACGTTATACGTTTAACGTTACACGTTATACATTATACGTTATACGTTTAAACGTTATACGTTGTACGTTATAGGTTATACGTTTAACATTATACGTTATACGTTATGCAATATACGTTATACGTTATACGTTATACGTTATACGTTATACGTTATACGTTATACGTTATACGTTATACGTTATACGTTATACGTTATACGTTATACGTTATACGTTATACGTTATACGTTATACGTTATACGTTATACGTTATACGTTATACGTTATACGTTATACGTTATACGTTATACGTTATACGTTATACGTTATACGTTATACGATATACGTTATACGTTTAACATTATACGTTATACGTTATACGTTATACGTTATACGTTATACGTTATACGTTATACGTTATACGTTATACGATATACGTTATACGTTTAACATTATACGTTATACGTTATACGTTATGCGTTATACGTTATACGTTATACGTTATACATTATACGTTATACGTTATACGTTATACGTTATACGTTATACGTTATACGTTATACGTTATACGTTATACGTTATACGTTATACGTTATACGTTATACGTTATACGTTATACGTTATACGTTATACGTTATACGTTATACGTTAAAAGTTATACGTTATACGTTATACGTTATACGTTATACGTTATACGTTATACGTTGTACGTTGTACGTTGTACGTTATAGGTTATACGTTTAACATTATACGTTATACGTTATACGTTATACGTTATACGTTATACGTTATACGTTATACGTTATACGTTATACGTTATACGTTATACGTTATACGTTATACGTTATACGTTATACGTTATACGTTATACGTTATACGTTATACGTTATACGTTATACGTTATACGTTATACGTTATACGTTATACGTTATACGTTATACGTTATACGTTATACGTTATACGTTATACGTTATACGTTATACGTTATACGTTATACGTTATACGTTATACGTTATACGTTATACGTTATACGTTATACGTTATACGTTATACGTTATACGTTATACGTTATACGTTATACGTTATACGTTATACGTTATACGTTATACGTTATACGTTATACGTTATACGTTATACGTTATACGTTATATGTTTAACGTTATACGTTATACGTTATACGTTATATGTTTAACGTTAAAAGTTATACGTTATACGTTATACGTTGTACGTTGTACGTTGTACGTTATACGTTGTACGTTGTACGTTGTACGTTATACTTTATACGTTATACGTTATACGTTATACGTTATACGTTATACGTTATACGTTATACGTTATACGTTATACGTTATACGTTATACGTTATACGTTATACGTTATACGTTATACGTTATACGTTATACGTTATACGTTATACGTTATACGTTGTACGTTATACGTTATACGTTATACGTTATATGTTTAACGTTATACGTTATACGTTATACGTTATACGTTATACGTTAAAAGTTATACGTTATACGTTATACGTTATACGTTATACGTTATACGTTATACGATATACGTTATACGTTATTCGTTATACGTTTTACGTTATACGTTATACGTTATACGTTATACGTTATACGTTATACGTTATACGTTATACGTTATACGTTATACGTTATACGTTATACGTTATATGTTTAACGTTATACGTTATACGTTATACGTTATATGTTTAACGTTAAAAGTTATACGTTATACGTTATACGTTATACGTTGTACGTTGTACGTTGTACGTTATACGTTATACGTTATACGTCGTACGTTTAACGTTATACGTTATACGTTATACGTTATACGTTATACGTTATACGTTATACGTTATATGTTTAACGTTATACGTTATACGTTATACGTTATACGTTATACGTTAAAAGTTATACGTTATACGTTATACGTTATACGTTATACGTTATACGATATACGTTATACGTTATTCGTTATACGTTTTACGTTATACGTTATACGTTATACGTTTAACATTATACGTTATACGTTATACGTTATACGTTATACGTTATACGTTATACGTTATACGTTATACGTTATACGTTATACGTTATATGTTTAACGTTATACGTTATACGTTATACGTTATATGTTTAACGTTAAAAGTTATACGTTATACGTTATACGTTATACGTTGTACGTTGTACGTTGTACGTTATACGTTATACGTTATACGTTGTACGTTTAACGTTATACGTTATACGTTATACGTTATACGTTATACGTTTAACGTTACACGTTATACATTATACGTTATACGTTATAGGTTATAAGTTTAACATTATACGTTACACGTTATACGTTATGCGCTATATGTTATACGTTTAACGTTACACGTTATACATTATACGTTATACGTTTAAACGTTATACGTTGTACGTTATAGGTTATACGTTTAACATTATACGTTATACGTTATGCAATATACGTT
Source organism: Lasioglossum morio (assembly GCA_916610235.2). Lineage (NCBI taxonomy): Eukaryota > Metazoa > Arthropoda > Insecta > Hymenoptera > Halictidae > Lasioglossum > Lasioglossum morio. The sequence continues at coordinate 64,581 of CAKAJA020000443.1, forward strand.
ATACGTTATACGTTATACGTTATACGTTATACGTTATACGTTATACGTTATACGTTATACGTTATACGTTATACGTTATACGTTATACGTTATACGTTATACGTTATACGTTATACGTTATACGTTATACGTTATACGTTATACGTTATACGTTATACGTTATACGTTATACGTTATACGTTATACGTTATACGTTATACGTTATACGTTATACGTTATACGTTATACGTTATACGTTATACGTTATACTTTATACGTTATACGTTATACGTTATACGTTATACGTTATACGTTATACGTTATACGTTATACGTTATACGTTATACGTTATACGTTATACGTTATACGTTATACGTTATACGTTATACGTTATACGTTATACGTTATACGTTATACGTTATATGTTTAACGTTATACGTTATACGTTATACGTTATACGTTATACGTTAAAAGTTATACGTTATACGTTATACGTTATACGTTATACGTTATACGTTATACGTTATACGATATACGTTATACGTTATTCGTTATACGTTTTACGTTATACGTTATACGTTATACGTTATACGTTATACGTTATACGTTATACGTTATACGTTATACGTTATACGTTATATGTTTAACGTTATACGTTATACGTTATACGTTATATGTTTAACGTTAAAAGTTATACGTTATACGTTATACGTTATACGTTGTACGTTGTACGTTGTACGTTATACGTTATACGTTATACGTCGTACGTTTAACGTTATACGTTATACGTTATACGTTATACGTTATACGTTTAACGTTACACGTTATACATTATACGTTATACGTTATAGGTTATAAGTTTAACATTATACGTTACACGTTATACGTTATGCGCTATATGTTATACGTTTAACGTTACACGTTATACATTATACGTTATACGTTTAAACGTTATACGTTGTACGTTATAGGTTATACGTTTAACATTATACGTTATACGTTATGCAATATACGTTATACGTTATACGTTATACGTTATACGTTATACGTTATACGTTATACGTTATACGTTATACGTTATACGTTATACGTTATACGTTATACGTTATACGTTATACGTTATACGTTATACGTTATACGTTATACGTTATACGTTATACGTTATACGATATACGTTATACGTTTAACATTATACGTTATACGTTATACGTTATACGTTATACGTTATACGTTATACGTTATACGTTATACGTTATACGTTATACGATATACGTTATACGTTTAACATTATACGTTATACGTTATACGTTATGCGTTATACGTTATACGTTATACGTTATACATTATACGTTATACGTTATACGTTATACGTTATACGTTATACGTTATACGTTATACGTTATACGTTATACGTTATACGTTATACGTTATACGTTATACGTTATACGTTATACGTTATACGTTATACGTTAAAAGTTATACGTTATACGTTATACGTTATACGTTATACGTTATACGTTATACGTTATACGTTGTACGTTGTACGTTGTACGTTATAGGTTATACGTTTAACATTATACGTTATACGTTATACGTTATACGTTATACGTTATACGTTATACGTTATACATTATACGTTATACGTTATACGTTATACGTTATACGTTATGCGTTATACGTTATACGTTATACGTTATACGTTATACGTTATACGTTATACGTTATACGTTATACGTTATACGTTATACGTTATACGTTATACGTTATACGTTATACGTTATACGTTATACGTTATACGTTATACGTTATACGTTATACGTTATACGTTATACGTTATACGTTATACGTTATACGTTATACGTTATACGTTATACGTTATACGTTATACGTTATACGTTATACGTTATACGTTATACGTTATACGTTATACGTTATACGTTATACGTTATACGTTATACGTTATACGTTATACGTTATACGTTATACGTTATACGTTATACGTTATACGTTATACGTTATACGTTATACGTTATACGTTATACGTTATACGTTATACGTTATACGTTATACGTTATACGTTATACGTTATACGTTATACGTTATACGTTATACGTTATACGTTATACGTTATACGTTATACGTTATACGTTATACGTTATACGTTATACGTTATACGTTATACGTTATACGTTATACGTTATACGATATACGTTATACGTTTAACATTATACGTTATACGTTATACGTTATACGTTATACGTTATACGTTATACGTTATACGTTATACGATATACGTTATACGTTTAACATTATACGTTATACGTTATACGTTATGCGTTATACGTTATACGTTATACGTTATACATTATACGTTATACGTTATACGTTATACGTTATACGTTATAAGTTATACGTTATACGTTATACGTTATACGTTATACGTTATACGTTATACGTTATACGTTATACGTTATACGTTATACGTTATACGTTAAAAGTTATACGTTATACGTTATACGTTATACGTTATACGTTATACGTTATACGTTGTACGTTGTACGTTGTAAGTTATAGGTTATACGTTTAACATTATACGTTATACGTTATACGTTATACGTTATACGTTATACGTTATACGTTATACGTTATACGTTATACGTTATACGTTATACGTTATACGTTATACGTTATACGTTATACGTTATACGTTATACGTTATACGTTATACGTTATACGTTATACGTTATACGTTATACGTTATACGTTATACGTTATACGTTATACGTTATACGTTATACGTTATACGTTATACGTTATACGTTATACGTTATACGTTATACGTTATACGTTATACGTTATACGTTATACGTTATACGTTATACGTTATACGATATACGTTATACGTTATACGTTATACGTTATACGTTATACGTTATACGTTATACGTTATACGTTATACGTTATACGTTATACGTTATACGTTATACGTTATACGTTATACGTTATACGTTATACGTTATACGTTATACGTTATACGTTATACGTTATACGTTATACGTTATACGTTATATGTTTAACGTTATACGTTATACGTTATACGTTATATGTTTAACGTTAAAAGTTATACGTTATACGTTATACGTTATACGTTGTACGTTGTACGTTGTACGTTATACTTTATACGTTATACGTTATACGTTATACGTTATACGTTATACGTTATACTTTATACGTTATACGTTATACGTTATACGTTATACGTTATACGTTATACGTTATACGTTATACGTTATACGTTATACGTTATACGTTATACGTTATACGTTATACGTTATACGTTATACGTTATACGTTATACGTTATACGTTATACGTTATACGTTATACGTTATATGTTTAACGTTATACGTTATACGTTATACGTTATACGTTATACGTTAAAAGTTATACGATATACGTTATACGTTATACGTTATACGTTATACGTTATACGTTATACGATATACGTTATACGTTATTCGTTATACGTTTTACGTTATACGTTATACGTTATACGTTATACGTTATACGTTATACGTTATACGTTATACGTTATACGTTATACGTTATATGTTTAACGTTATACGTTATACGTTATACGTTATATGTTTAACGTTAAAAGTTATACGTTATACGTTATACGTTATACGTTGTACGTTGTACGTTGTACGTTATACGTTATACGTTATACGTCGTACGTTTAACGTTATACGTTATACGTTATACGTTATACGTTATACGTTATACGTTATATGTTTAACGTTATACGTTATACGTTATACGTTATACTTTATACGTTAAAAGTTATACGTTATACGTTATACGTTATACGTTATACGTTATACGTTATACGATATACGTTATACGTTATTCGTTATACGTTTTACGTTATACGTTATACGTTATACGTTATACGTTATACGTTATACGTTATACGTTATACGTTATACGTTATACGTTATACGTTATACGTTATACGTTATACGTTATATGTTTAACGTTATACGTTATACGTTATACGTTATACGTTTAACGTTACACGTTATACATTATACGTTATACGTTTAAACGTTATACGTTGTACGTTATAGGTTATACGTTTAACATTATACGTTATACCTTATACGTTATACGTTATACGTTATACGTTATACGTTATACGTTATACGTTATATGTTTAACGTTATACGTTATACGTTATACGTTATATGTTTAACGTTAAAAGTTATACGTTATACGTTATACGTTATACGTTGTACGTTGTACGTTGTACGTTATACGTTATACGTTATACGTTGTACGTTTAACGTTATACGTTATACGTTATACGTTATACGTTATACGTTTAACGTTACACGTTATACATTATACGTTATACGTTATAGGTTATAAGTTTAACATTATACGTTACACGTTATACGTTATGCGCTATATGTTATACGTTTAACGTTACACGTTATACATTATACGTTATACGTTTAAACGTTATACGTTGTACGTTATAGGTTATACGTTTAACATTATACGTTATACGTTATGCAATATACGTTATACGTTATACGTTATACGTTATACGTTATACGTTATACGTTATACGTTATACGTTATACGTTATACGTTATACGTTATACGTTATACGTTATACGTTATACGTTATACGTTATACGTTATACGTTATACGTTATACGTTATACGTTATACGTTATACGTTATACGTTATACGTTATACGTTATACGTTATACGTTATACGTTATACGTTATACGTTATACGTTATACGATATACGTTATGCGTTTAACATTATACGTTATACGTTATACGTTATACGTTATACGTTATACGTTATACGTTATACGTTATACGATATACGTTATACGTTTAACATTATACGTTATACGTTATACGTTATGCGTTATACGTTATACGTTATACGTTATACATTATACGTTATACGTTATACGTTATACGTTATACGTTATACGTTATACGTTATACGTTATACGTTATACGTTATACGTTATACGTTATACGTTATACGTTATACGTTATACGTTATACGTTATACGTTATACGTTATACGTTAAAAGTTATACGTTATACGTTATACGTTATACGTTATATGTTATACGTTATACGTTGTACGTTGTACGTTGTACGTTATAGGTTATACGTTTAACATTATACGTTATACGTTATACGTTATACGTTATACGTTATACGTTATACGTTATACGTTATACATTATACGTTATACGTTATACGTTATACGTTATACGTTATACGTTATACGTTATACGTTATACGTTGTATGTTGTACGTTGTACGTTATAGGTTATACGTTTAACATTATACGTTATACGTTATACGTTATACGTTATACGTTATACGTTATACGTTATACGTTATACATTATACGTTATACGTTATACGTTATACGTTATACGTTATGCGTTATACGTTATACGTTATACGTTATACGTTATACGTTATACGTTATACGTTATACGTTATACGTTATACGTTATATGTTATACGTTATACGTTATACGTTATACGTTATACGTTATACGTTATACGTTATACGTTATACGTTATACGTTATACGTTATACGTTATACGTTATACGTTATACGTTATACGTTATACGTTATACGTTATACGTTATACGTTATACGTTATACGTTATACGTTATACGTTATACGTTATACGTTATACGTTATACGTTATACGTTATACGTTATACGTTATACGTTATACGTTATACGTTATACGTTATACGTTATATGTTTAACGTTATACGTTATACGTTATACGTTATATGTTTAACGTTAAAAGTTATACGTTATACGTTATACGTTATACGTTATACGTTAAAAGTTATACGTTATACGTTATACGTTATACGTTATACGTTATACGTTATACGTTATACGATATACGTTATACGTTATTCGTTATACGTTTTACGTTATACGTTATACGTTATACGTTATATGTTTAACGTTAAAAGTTATACGTTATACGTTATACGTTATACGTTGTACGTTGTACGTTGTACGTTATACTTTATACGTTATACGTTATACGTTATATGTTTAACGTTATACGTTATACGTTATACGTTATACGTTATATGTTTAACGTTAAAAGTTATACGTTATACGTTATACGTTATACGTTATACGTTATACGTTATACGTTATACGTTATACGTTATACGTTATACGTTATACGTTATACGTTATACGTTATACGTTATACGTTATACGTTATACGTTATACGTTGTACGTTGTACGTTGTACGTTATACTTTATACGTTATACGTTATACGTTATACGTTATACGTTATACGTTATACTTTATACGTTATACGTTATACGTTATACGTTATACGTTATACGTTATACGTTATACGTTATACGTTATACGTTATACGTTATACGTTATACGTTATATGTTATACGTTATACGTTATACGTTATACGTTATACGTTATACGTTATACGTTATACGTTATATGTTTAACGTTATACGTTATACGTTATACGTTATATGTTTAACGTTAAAAGTTATACGTTATACGTTATACGTTGTACGTTGTACGTTGTACGTTATACGTTATACGTTAGACGTTATACGTTATACGTTATACGTTATACGTTATACGTTATACGTTATACGTTATACGTTATACGTTATACGTTATACGTTATACGTTATACGTTATACGTTATACGTTATACGTTATACGTTATACGTTATACGTTATACGTTATATGTTTAACGTTATACGTTATACGTTATACGTTATATGTTTAACGTTAAAAGTTATACGTTATACGTTATACGTTATACGTTGTACGTTGTACGTTGTACGTTATACGTTATACGTTATACGTTGTACGTTTAACGTTATACGTTATACGTTATACGTTATACGTTATACGTTATACGTTTAACGTTACACGTTATACATTATACGTTATACGTTATAGGTTATAAGTTTAACATTATACGTTACACGTTATACGTTATGCGCTATACGTTATACGTTTAACGTTACACGTTATACATTATACGTTATACGTTTAAACGTTATACGTTGTACGTTATAGGTTATACGTTTAACATTATACGTTATACGTTATGCAATATACGTTATACGTTATACGTTATACGTTATACGTTATACGTTATACGTTATACGTTATACGTTATACGTTATACGTTATACGTTATACGTTATACGTTATACGTTATACGTTATACGTTATACGTTATACGTTATACGTTATACGTTATACGTTATACATTATACGTTATACGTTATACGTTATACGTTATACGATATACGTTATACGTTTAACATTATACGTTATACGTTATACGTTATACGTTATACGTTATACGTTATACGTTATACGTTATACGTTATACGTTATACGTTATACGTTATACGATATACGTTATACGTTTAACATTATACGTTATACGTTATACGTTATGCGTTATACGTTATACGTTATACGTTATACATTATACGTTATACGTTATACGTTATACGTTATACGTTATACGTTATACGTTATACGTTATACGTTATACGTTATACGTTATACGTTATACGTTATACGTTATACGTTATACGTTATACGTTATACGTTATACGTTATACGTTAAAAGTTATACGTTATACGTTATACGTTATACGTTATACGTTATACGTTGTACGTTGTACGTTGTACGTTATAGGTTATACGTTTAACATTATACGTTATACGTTATACGTTATACGTTATACGTTATACGTTATACGTTATACGTTATACGTTATACGTTATACGTTATACGTTATACGTTATACGTTATACGTTATACGTTATACGTTATACGTTATACGTTATACGTTATACGTTATACGTTATACGTTATACGTTATACGTTATACGTTATACGTTATACGTTATACGTTATACGTTATACGTTATACGTTATACGTTATACGTTATACGTTATACGTTATACGTTATACGTTATATGTTTAACGTTATACGTTATACGTTATACGTTATACGTTATACGTTAAAAGTTATACGTTATACGTTATACGTTATACGTTATACGTTATACGATATACGTTATACGTTATTCGTTATACGTTTTACGTTATACGTTATACGTTAACGTTATACGTTATACGTTATACGTTATACGTTATACGTTATACGTTATACGTTATACGTTATATGTTTAACGTTATACGTTATACGTTATACGTTATACGTTTAACGTTACACGTTATACATTATACGTTATACGTTTAAACGTTATACGTTGTACGTTATAGGTTATACGTTTAACATTATACGTTATACGTTATACGTTATACGTTATACGTTATACGTTATACGTTATACGTTATACGTTATACGTTATATGTTTAACGTTATACGTTATACGTTATACGTTATATGTTTAACGTTAAAAGTTATACGTTATACGTTATACGTTATACGTAGTACGTTGTACATTGTAGGTTATACGTTATACGTTATACGTTGTACGTTTAACGTTATACGTTATACGTTATACGTTATACGTTATACGTTTAACGTTACACGTTATACATTATACGTTATACGTTATAGGTTATAAGTTTAACATTATACGTTACACGTTATACGTTATGCGCTATATGTTATACGTTTAACGTTACACGTTATACATTATACGTTATACGTTTAAACGTTATACGTTGTACGTTATAGGTTATACGTTTAACATTATACGTTATACGTTATGCAATATACGTTATACGTTATACGTTATACGTTATACGTTATACGTTATACGTTATACGTTATACGTTATACGTTATACGTTATACGTTATACGTTATACGTTATACGTTATACGTTATACGTTATACGTTATACGTTATACGTTATACGTTATACGTTATACGTTATACGTTATACGTTATACGTTATACGTTATACGTTATACGTTATACGTTATACGATATACGTTATACGTTTAACATTATACGTTATACGTTATACGTTATACGTTATACGTTATACGTTATACGTTATACGTTATACGATATACGTTATACGTTTAACATTATACGTTATACGTTATACGTTATGCGTTATACGTTATACGTTATACGTTATACATTATACGTTATACGTTATACGTTATACGTTATACGTTATACGTTATACGTTATACGTTATACGTTATACGTTATACGTTATACGTTATACGTTATACGTTATACGTTATACGTTATACGTTATACGTTATACGTTATACGTTAAAAGTTATACGTTATACGTTATACGTTATACGTTATACGTTATACGTTATACGTTGTACGTTGTACGTTGTACGTTATAGGTTATACGTTTAACATTATACGTTATACGTTATACGTTATACGTTATACGTTATACGTTATACGTTATACGTTATACGTTATACGTTATACGTTATACGTTATGCGTTATACGTTATACGTTATACGTTATACGTTATACGTTATACGTTATACGTTATACGTTATACGTTATACGTTATACGTTATACGTTATACGTTATACGTTATACGTTATACGTTATACGTTATACGTTATACGTTATACGTTATACGTTATACGTTATACGTTATACGTTATACGTTATACGTTATACGTTATACGTTATACGTTATACGTTATACGTTATACGTTATACGTTATACGTTATACGTTATACGTTATACGTTATACGTTATACGTTATACGTTATACGTTATACGTTATACGTTATACGTTATACGTTATACGTTATACGTTATACGTTATACGTTATACGTTATACGTTATACGTTATACGTTATACGTTATACGTTATACGTTATACGTTATACGTTATACGTTATACGTTATACGTTATACGTTATACGTTATACGTTATACGTTATACGTTATACGTTATACGTTATACGTTATACGTTATACGTTATACGTTATACGTTATACGTTATACGTTATACGTTATACGATATACGTTATACGTTTAACATTATACGTTATACGTTATACGTTATACGTTATACGTTATACGTTATACGTTATACGTTATACGTTATACGTTATACGATATACGTTATACGTTTAACATTATACGTTATACGTTATACGTTATGCGTTATACGTTATACGTTATACGTTATACATTATACGTTATACGTTATACGTTATACGTTATACGTTATACGTTATACGTTATACGTTATACGTTATACGTTATACGTTATACGTTATACGTTATACGTTATACGTTATACGTTATACGTTAAAAGTTATACGTTATACGTTATACGTTATACGTTATACGTTATACGTTATACGTTATACGTTGTACGTTGTACGTTGTAAGTTATAGGTTATACGTTTAACATTATACGTTATACGTTATACGTTATACGTTATACGTTATACGTTATACGTTATACGTTATACGTTATACGTTATACGTTATACGTTATACGTTATACGTTATACGTTATACGTTATACGTTATACGTTATACGTTATACGTTATACGTTATACGTTATACGTTATACGTTATACGTTATACGTTATACGTTATACGTTATACGTTATACGTTATACGTTATACGTTATACGTTATACGTTATACGTTATACGTTATACGTTATACGTTATACGTTATACGTTATACGTTATACGTTATACGTTATACGTTATACGTTATACGTTATATGTTTAACGTTATACGTTATACGTTATACGTTATATGTTTAACGTTAAAAGTTATACGTTATACGTTATACGTTATACGTTGTACGTTGTACGTTGTACGTTATACTTTATACGTTATACGTTATACGTTATACGTTATACGTTATACGTTATACTTTATACGTTATACGTTATACGTTATACGTTATACGTTATACGTTATACGTTATACGTTATACGTTATACGTTATACGTTATACGTTATACGTTATACGTTATACGTTATACGTTATACGTTATACGTTATACGTTATACGTTATATGTTTAACGTTATACGTTATACGTTATACGTTATACGTTATACGTTAAAAGTTATACGTTATACGTTATACGTTATACGTTATACGTTATACGTTATACGATATACGTTATACGTTATTCGTTATACGTTTTACGTTATACGTTATACGTTATACGTTATACGTTATACGTTATACGTTATACGTTATACGTTATACGTTATACGTTATACGTTATACGTTATACGTTATATGTTTAACGTTATACGTTATACGTTATACGTTATATGTTTAACGTTAAAAGTTATACGTTATACGTTATACGTTATACGTTGTACGTTGTACGTTGTACGTTATACGTTATATGTTTAACGTTATACGTTATACGTTATACGTTATACGTTTAACGTTACACGTTATACATTATACGTTATACGTTTAAACGTTATACGTTGTACGTTATAGGTTATACGTTTAACATTATACGTTATACGTTATACGTTATACGTTATACGTTATACGTTATACGTTATACGTTATACGTTATACGTTATACGTTATATGTTTAACGTTATACGTTATACGTTATACGTTATATGTTTAACGTTAAAAGTTATACGTTATACGTTATACGTTATACGTTGTACGTTGTACGTTGTACGTTATACGTTATACGTTATACGTTGTACGTTTAACGTTATACGTTATACGTTATACGTTATACGTTATACGTTATACGTTTAACGTTACACGTTATACATTATACGTTATACGTTATAGGTTATAAGTTTAACATTATACGTTACACGTTATACGTTATGCGCTATATGTTATACGTTTAACGTTACACGTTATACATTATACGTTATACGTTTAAACGTTATACGTTGTACGTTATAGGTTATACGTTTAACATTATACGTTATACGTTATGCAATATACGTTATACGTTATACGTTATACGTTATACGTTATACGTTATACGTTATACGTTATACGTTATACGTTATACGTTATACGTTATACGTTATACGTTATACGTTATACGTTATACGTTATACGTTATACGTTATACGTTATACGTTATACGTTATACGTTATACGTTATACGTTATACGTTATACGTTATACGTTATACGTTATACGTTATACGTTATACGTTATACGTTATACGTTATACGATATACGTTATACGTTTAACATTATACGTTATACGTTATACGTTATACGTTATACGTTATACGTTATACGTTATACGTTATACGATATACGTTATACGTTTAACATTATACGTTATACGTTATACGTTATGCGTTATACGTTATACGTTATACGTTATACATTATACGTTATACGTTATACGTTATACGTTATACGTTATACGTTATACGTTATACGTTATACGTTATACGTTATACGTTATACGTTATACGTTATACGTTATACGTTATACGTTATACGTTATACGTTATACGTTAAAAGTTATACGTTATACGTTATACGTTATACGTTATACGTTATACGTTATACGTTGTACGTTGTACGTTGTACGTTATAGGTTATACGTTTAACATTATACGTTATACGTTATACGTTATACGTTATACGTTATACGTTATACGTTATACGTTATACGTTATACGTTATACGTTATACGTTATGCGTTATACGTTATACGTTATACGTTATACGTTATACGTTATACGTTATACGTTATACGTTATACGTTATACGTTATACGTTATACGTTATACGTTATACGTTATACGTTATACGTTATACGTTATACGTTATACGTTATACGTTATACGTTATACGTTATACGTTATACGTTATACGTTATACGTTATACGTTATACGTTATACGTTATACGTTATACGTTATACGTTATACGTTATACGTTATACGTTATACGTTATACGTTATACGTTATACGTTATACGTTATACGTTATACGTTATACGTTATACGTTATACGTTATACGTTATACGTTATACGTTATACGTTATACGTTATACGTTATACGTTATACGTTATACGTTATACGTTATACGTTATACGTTATACGTTATACGTTATACGTTATACGTTATACGTTATACGTTATACGTTATACGTTATACGTTATACGTTATACGTTATACGTTATACGTTATACGTTATACGATATACGTTATACGTTTAACATTATACGTTATACGTTATACGTTATACGTTATACGTTATACGTTATACGTTATACGTTATACGTTATACGATATACGTTATACGTTTAACATTATACGTTATACGTTATACGTTATGCGTTATACGTTATACGTTATACGTTATACTTTATACGTTATACGTTATACGTTATACGTTATACGTTATACGTTATACGTTATACGTTATACGTTATACGTTATACGTTATACGTTATACGTTATACGTTATACGTTATACGTTATACGTTAAAAGTTATACGTTATACGTTATACGTTATACGTTATACGTTATACGTTATACGTTATACGTTGTACGTTGTACGTTGTAAGTTATAGGTTATACGTTTAACATTATACGTTATACGTTATACGTTATACGTTATACGTTATACGTTATACGTTATACGTTATACGTTATACGTTATACGTTATACGTTATACGTTATACGTTATACGTTATACGTTATACGTTATACGTTATACGTTATACGTTATACGTTATACGTTATACGTTATACGTTATACGTTATACGTTATACGTTATACGTTATACGTTATACGTTATACGTTATACGTTATACGTTATACGTTATACGTTATACGTTATACGTTATACGTTATACGTTATACGTTATACGTTATACGTTATACGTTATACGTTATACGTTATACGTTATACGTTATACGTTATACGTTATACGTTATACGTTATACGTTATACGTTATACGTTATACGTTATACGTTATACGTTATACGTTATACGTTATATGTTTAACGTTATACGTTATACGTTATACGTTATATGTTTAACGTTAAAAGTTATACGTTATACGTTATACGTTATACGTTATACGTTGTACGTTGTACGTTGTACGTTATACTTTATACGTTATACGTTATACGTTATACGTTATACGTTATACGTTATACTTTATACGTTATACGTTATACGTTATACGTTATACGTTATACGTTATACGTTATACGTTATACGTTATACGTTATACGTTATACGTTATACGTTATACGTTATACGTTATACGTTATACGTTATACGTTATACGTTATACGTTATACGTTATACGTTATATGTTTAACGTTATACGTTATACGTTATACGTTATACGTTATACGTTAAAAGTTATACGTTATACGTTATACGTTATACGTTATACGTTATACGTTATACGATATACGTTATACGTTATTCGTTATACGTTTTACGTTATACGTTATACGTTATACGTTATACGTTATACGTTATACGTTATACGTTATACGTTATACGTTATACGTTATACGTTATATGTTTAACGTTATACGTTATACGTTATACGTTATATGTTTAACGTTAAAAGTTATACGTTATACGTTATACGTTATACGTTGTACGTTGTACGTTGTACGTTATACGTTATACGTTATACATCGTACGTTTAACGTTATACGTTATACGTTATACGTTATACGTTATACGTTATACGTTATACGTTATATGTTTAACGTTATACGTTATACGTTATACGTTATACGTTATACGTTAAAAGTTATACGTTATACGTTATACGTTATACGTTATACGTTATACGTTATACGATATACGTTATACGTTATTCGTTATACGTTTTACGTTATACGTTATACGTTATACGTTATACGTTATACGTTATACGTTATACGTTATACGTTATACGTTATACGTTATACGTTATACGTTATATGTTTAACGTTATACGTTATACGTTATACGTTATACGTTTAACGTTACACGTTATACATTATACGTTATACGTTTAAACGTTATACGTTGTACGTTATAGGTTATACGTTTAACATTATACGTTATACGTTATACGTTATACGTTATACGTTATACGTTATACGTTATACGTTATACGTTATACGTTATATGTTTAACGTTATACGTTATACGTTATACGTTATACGTTATATGTTTAACGTTAAAAGTTATACGTTATACGTTATACGTTATACGTTATACGTTGTACGTTGTACGTTATACGTTATACGTTATACGTTGTACGTTTAACGTTATACGTTATACGTTATACGTTATACGTTATACGTTTAACGTTACACGTTATACATTATACGTTATACGTTATAGGTTATAAGTTTAACATTATACGTTACACGTTATACGTTATGCGCTATATGTTATACGTTTAACGTTACACGTTATACATTATACGTTATACGTTTAAACGTTATACGTTGTACGTTATAGGTTATACGTTTAACATTATACGTTATACGTTATGCAATATACGTTATACGTTATACGTTATACGTTATACGTTATACGTTATACGTTATACGTTATACGTTATACGTTATACGTTATACGTTATACGTTATACGTTATACGTTATACGTTATACGTTATACGTTATACGTTATACGTTATACGTTATACGTTATACGTTATACGTTATACGTTATACGTTATACGTTATACGTTATACGTTATACGATATACGTTATACGTTTAACATTATACGTTATACGTTATACGTTATACGTTATACGTTATACGTTATACGTTATACGTTATACGATATACGTTATACGTTTAACATTATACGTTATACGTTATACGTTATGCGTTATACGTTACACGTTATACGTTATACATTATACGTTATACGTTATACGTTATACGTTATACGTTATACGTTATACGTTATACGTTATACGTTATACGTTATACGTTATACGTTATACGTTATACGTTATACGTTATACGTTATACGTTATACGTTATACGTTAAAAGTTATACGTTATACGTTATACGTTATACGTTATACGTTATACGTTATACGTTGTACGTTGTACGTTGTACGTTATAGGTTATACGTTTAACATTATACGTTATACGTTATACGTTATACGTTATACGTTATACGTTATACGTTATACGTTATACATTATACGTTATACGTTATACGTTATACGTTATGCGTTATGCGTTATACGTTATACGTTATACGTTATACGTTATACGTTATACGTTATACGTTATACGTTATACGTTATACGTTATACGTTATACGTTATACGTTATACGTTATACGTTATACGTTATACGTTATACGTTATACGTTATACGTTATACGTTATACGTTATACGTTATACGTTATACGTTATACGTTATACGTTATACGTTATACGTTATACGTTATACGTTATACGTTATACGTTATACGTTATACGTTATACGTTATACGTTATACGTTATACGTTATACGTTATACGTTATACGTTATACGTTATACGTTATACGTTATACGTTATACGTTATACGTTATACGTTATACGTTATACGTTATACGTTATACGTTATACGTTATACGTTATACGTTATACGTTATACGTTATACGTTATACGTTATACGTTATACGTTATACGTTATACGTTATACGTTATACGTTATATGTTTAACGTTATACGTTATACGTTATATGTTTAACGTTAAAAGTTATACGTTATACGTTATACGTTATACGTTGTACGTTGTACGTTGTACGTTATACTTTATACGTTATACGTTATACGTTATACGTTATACTTTATACGTTATACGTTATACGTTATACGTTATACGTTATACGTTATACGTTATACGTTATACGTTATACGTTATACGTTATACGTTATACGTTATACGTTATACGTTATACGTTATACGTTATACGTTATACGTTATACGTTATACGTTATATGTTTAACGTTATACGTTATACGTTATACGTTATACGTTATACGTTAAAAGTTATACGTTATACGTTATACGTTATACGTTATACGTTATACGTTATACGTTATACGATATACGTTATACGTTATTCGTTATACGTTTTACGTTATACGTTATACGTTATACGTTATACGTTATACGTTATACGTTATACGTTATACGTTATACGTTATACGTTATACGTTATACGTTATATGTTTAACGTTATACGTTATACGTTATATGTTTAACGTTAAAAGTTATACGTTATACGTTATACGTTATACGTTGTACGTTGTACGTTGTACGTTATACGTTATACGTTATACGTTGTACGTTTAACGTTATACGTTATACGTTATACGTTATACGTTATACGTTATACGTTATACGTTATACGTTTAACGTTACACGTTATACAATATACGTTATACGTTTAAACGTTATACGTTGTACGTTATAGGTTATACGTTTAACATTATACGTTATACGTTATGCAATATACGTTATACGTTATACGTTATACGTTATACGTTATACGTTATACGTTATACGTTATACGTTATACGTTATACGTTATACGTTATACGTTATACGTTATACGTTATACGTTATACGTTATACGTTATACGTTATACGTTATACGTTATACGTTATACGTTATACGTTATACGTTATACGTTGTACGTTGTACGTTGTACGTTGTACGTTATAGGTTATACGTTTAACATTATACGTTATACGTTATACGTTATACGTTATACGTTATACGTTATACGTTATACGTTATACGTTATACATTACACGTTATACGTTATACGTTATACGTTATACGTTATACGTTGTACGTTGTACGTTGTACGTTGTACGTTATACGTTATACGTTATACGTTGTACGTTTAACGTTATACGTTATACGTTATACGTTATACGTTATACGTTATACGTTATACGTTATACGTTATACGTTATACGTTATACGTTATACGTTATACGTTATACGTTATACGTTATACGTTATACGTTATACGTTATACGTTATACGTTATACGTTATACGTTATACGTTATACGTTATACGTTACACGTTATATGTTTAACGTTATACGTTATACGTTATACGTTATATGTTTAACGTTAAAAGTTATACGTTATACGTTATACGTTATACGTTATACGTTATATGTTTAACGTTATACGTTATACGTTATACGTTATACGTTATACGTTATACGTTATACGTTATATGTTTAACGTTATACGTTATACGTTATACGTTATATGTTTAACGTTAAAAGTTATACGTTATACGTTATACGTTATACGTTGTACGTTGTACGTTGTACGTTATACGTTATACGTTATACGTTGTACGTTTAACGTTATACGTTATACGTTATACGTTATACGTTTAACGTTACACGTTATACATTATACGTTATACGTTATAGGTTATAAGTTTAACATTATACGTTACACGTTATACGTTATGCGCTATATGTTATACGTTTAACGTTACACGTTATACATTATACGTTATACGTTTAAACGTTATACGTTGTACGTTATAGGTTATACGTTTAACATTATACGTTATACGTTATGCAATATACGTTATACGTTATACGTTATACGTTATACGTTATACGTTATACGTTATACGTTATACGTTATACGTTATACGTTATACGTTATACGTTATACGTTATACGTTATACGTTATACGTTATACGTTATACGTTATACGTTATACGTTATACGTTATACGTTATACGTTATACGTTATACGTTATACGTTATACGTTATACGTTATACGTTATACGATATACGTTATACGTTTAACATTATACGTTATACGTTATACGTTATACGTTATACGTTATACGTTATACGTTATACGTTATACGATATACGTTATACGTTTAACATTATACGTTATACGTTATACGTTATACGTTATACGTTATACGTTATACATTATACGTTATACGTTATACGTTATACGTTATACGTTATACGTTATACGTTATACGTTATACGTTATACGTTATACGTTATACGTTATACGTTATACGTTATACGTTATACGTTATACGTTATACGTTATACGTTATACGTTATACGTTAAAAGTTATACGTTATACGTTATACGTTATACGTTATACGTTATACGTTATACGTTATACGTTGTACGTTGTACGTTGTACGTTATAGGTTATACGTTTAACATTATACGTTATACGTTATACGTTATACGTTATACGTTATACGTTATACGTTATACGTTATACGTTATACGTTATACGTTATACGTTATACGTTATACGTTATACGTTATACGTTATGCGTTATACGTTATACGTTATACGTTATACGTTATACGTTATACGTTATACGTTATACGTTATACGTTATACGTTATACGTTATACGTTATACGTTATACGTTATACGTTATACGTTATACGTTATACGTTATACGTTATACGTTATACGTTATACGTTATACGTTATACGTTATACGTTATACGTTATACGTTATACGTTATACGTTATACGTTATACGTTATACGTTATACGTTATACGTTATACGTTATACGTTATACGTTATATGTTTAACGTTATACGTTATACGTTATACGTTATATGTTTAACGTTAAAAGTTATACGTTATACGTTATACGTTATACGTTGTACGTTGTACGTTGTACGTTATACTTTATACGTTATACGTTATACGTTATACGTTATACGTTATACGTTATACTTTATACGTTATACGTTATACGTTATACGTTATACGTTATACGTTATACGTTATACGTTATACGATATACGTTATACGTTTAACATTATACGTTATACGTTATACGTTATACGTTATACGTTATACGTTATACGTTATACGTTATACGTTATACGATATACGTTATACGTTTAACATTATACGTTATACGTTATACGTTATGCGTTATACGTTATACGTTATACGTTATACATTATACGTTATACGTTATACGTTATACGTTATACGTTATACGTTATACGTTATACGTTATACGTTATACGTTATACGTTATACGTTATACGTTATACGTTATACGTTATACGTTATACGTTAAAAGTTATACGTTATACGTTATACGTTATACGTTATACGTTATACGTTATACGTTATACGTTGTACGTTGTACGTTGTAAGTTATAGGTTATACGTTTAACATTATACGTTATACGTTATACGTTATACGTTATACGTTATACGTTATACGTTATACGTTATACGTTATACGTTATACGTTATACGTTATACGTTATACGTTATACGTTATACGTTATACGTTATACGTTATACGTTATACGTTATACGTTATACGTTATACGTTATACGTTATACGTTATACGTTATACGTTATACGTTATACGTTATACGTTATACGTTATACGTTATACGTTATACGTTATACGTTATACGTTATACGTTATACGTTATACGTTATACGTTATACGTTATACGTTATACGTTATACGTTATACGTTATACGTTATACGTTATACGTTATACGTTATACGTTATACGTTATACGTTATACGTTATACGTTATACGTTATACGTTATACGTTATACGTTATACGTTATACGTTATACGTTATACGTTATACGTTATACGTTATACGTTATACGTTATACGTTATACGTTATACGTTATACGTTATACGTTATACGTTATACGTTATACGTTATACGTTATACGTTATATGTTTAACGTTATACGTTATACGTTATACGTTATATGTTTAACGTTAAAAGTTATACGTTATACGTTATACGTTATACGTTGTACGTTGTACGTTGTACGTTATACTTTATACGTTATACGTTATACGTTATACGTTATACGTTATACGTTATACTTTATACGTTATACGTTATACGTTATACGTTATACGTTATACGTTATACGTTATACGTTATACGATATACGTTATACGTTTAACATTATACGTTATACGTTATACGTTATACGTTATACGTTATACGTTATACGTTATACGTTATACGTTATACGATATACGTTATACGTTTAACATTATACGTTATACGTTATACGTTATGCGTTATACGTTATACGTTATACGTTATACATTATACGTTATACGTTATACGTTATACGTTATACGTTATACGTTATACGTTATACGTTATACGTTATGCGTTATACGTTATACGTTATACGTTATACGTTATACGTTATACGTTATACGTTATACGTTATACGTTATACGTTATACGTTATACGTTATACGTTATACGTTATACGTTATACGTTATACGTTATACGTTATACGTTATACGTTATACGTTATACGTTATACGTTATACGTTATACGTTATACGTTATACGTTATACGTTATACGTTATACGTTATACGTTATACGTTATACGTTATACGTTATACGTTATACGTTATACGTTATATGTTTAACGTTATACGTTATACGTTATACGTTATATGTTTAACGTTAAAAGTTATACGTTATACGTTATACGTTATACGTTGTACGTTGTACGTTGTACGTTATACTTTATACGTTATACGTTATACGTTATACGTTATACGTTATACGTTATACTTTATACGTTATACGTTATACGTTATACGTTATACGTTATACGTTATACGTTATACGTTATACGATATACGTTATACGTTTAACATTATACGTTATACGTTATACGTTATACGTTATACGTTATACGTTATACGTTATACGTTATACGTTATACGATATACGTTATACGTTTAACATTATACGTTATACGTTATACGTTATGCGTTATACGTTATACGTTATACGTTATACATTATACGTTATACGTTATACGTTATACGTTATACGTTATACGTTATACGTTATACGTTATACGTTATACGTTATACGTTATACGTTATACGTTATACGTTATACGTTATACGTTATACGTTATACGTTAAAAGTTATACGTTATACGTTATACGTTATACGTTATACGTTATACGTTATACGTTATACGTTGTACGTTGTACGTTGTAAGTTATAGGTTATACGTTTAACATTATACGTTATACGTTATACGTTATACGTTATACGTTATACGTTATACGTTATACGTTATACGTTATACGTTATACGTTATACGTTATACGTTATACGTTATACGTTATACGTTATACGTTATACGTTATACGTTATACGTTATACGTTATACGTTATACGTTATACGTTATACGTTATACGTTATACGTTATACGTTATACGTTATACGTTATACGTTATACGTTATACGTTATACGTTATACGTTATACGTTATACGTTATACGTTATACGTTATACGTTATACGTTATACGTTATACGTTATACGTTATACGTTATACGTTATACGTTATACGTTATACGTTATACGTTATACGTTATACGTTATACGTTATACGTTATACGTTATACGTTATACGTTATACGTTATACGTTATACGTTATACGTTATATGTTTAACGTTATACGTTATACGTTATACGTTATATGTTTAACGTTAAAAGTTATACGTTATACGTTATACGTTATACGTTGTACGTTGTACGTTGTACGTTATACTTTATACGTTATACGTTATACGTTATACGTTATACGTTATACGTTATACTTTATACGTTATACGTTATACGTTATACGTTATACGTTATACGTTATACGTTATACGTTATACGTTATACGTTATACGTTATACGTTATACGTTATACGTTATACGTTATACGTTATACGTTATACGTTATACGTTATACGTTATATGTTTAACGTTATACGTTATACGTTATACGTTATACGTTATACGTTAAAAGTTATACGTTATACGTTATACGTTATACGTTATACGTTATACGTTATACGATATACGTTATACGTTATTCGTTATACGTTTTACGTTATACGTTATACGTTATACGTTATACGTTATACGTTATACGTTATACGTTATACGTTATACGTTATACGTTATATGTTTAACGTTATACGTTATACGTTATACGTTATATGTTTAACGTTAAAAGTTATACGTTATACGTTATACGTTATACGTTGTACGTTGTACGTTGTACGTTATACGTTATACGTTATACATCGTACGTTTAACGTTATACGTTATACGTTATACGTTATACGTTATACGTTATACGTTATACGTTATATGTTTAACGTTATACGTTATACGTTATACGTTATACGTTATACGTTAAAAGTTATACGTTATACGTTATACGTTATACGTTATACGTTATACGTTATACGATATACGTTATACGTTATTCGTTATACGTTTTACGTTATACGTTATACGTTATACGTTATACGTTATACGTTATACGTTATACGTTATACGTTATACGTTATACGTTATACGTTATACGTTATACGTTATATGTTTAACGTTATACGTTATACGTTATACGTTATACGTTTAACGTTACACGTTATACATTATACGTTATACGTTTAAACGTTATACGTTGTACGTTATAGGTTATACGTTTAACATTATACGTTATACGTTATACGTTATACGTTATACGTTATACGTTATACGTTATACGTTATACGTTATACGTTATACGTTATATGTTTAACGTTATACGTTATACGTTATACGTTATACGTTATATGTTTAACGTTAAAAGTTATACGTTATACGTTATACGTTATACGTTGTACGTTGTACGTTGTACGTTATACGTTATACGTTATACGTTGTACGTTTAACGTTATACGTTATACGTTATACGTTATACGTTATACGTTTAACGTTACACGTTATACATTATACGTTATACGTTATAGGTTATAAGTTTAACATTATACGTTACACGTTATACGTTATGCGCTATATGTTATACGTTTAACGTTACACGTTATACATTATACGTTATACGTTTAAACGTTATACGTTGTACGTTATAGGTTATACGTTTAACATTATACGTTATACGTTATGCAATATACGTTATACGTTATACGTTATACGTTATACGTTATACGTTATACGTTATACGTTATACGTTATACGTTATACGTTATACGTTATACGTTATACGTTATACGTTATACGTTATACGTTATACGTTATACGTTATACGTTATACGTTATACGTTATACGTTATACGTTATACGTTATACGTTATACGTTATACGTTATACGTTATACGTTATACGATATACGTTATACGTTTAACATTATACGTTATACGTTATACGTTATACGTTATACGTTATACGTTATACGTTATACGTTATACGATATACGTTATACGTTTAACATTATACGTTATACGTTATACGTTATGCGTTATACGTTACACGTTATACGTTATACATTATACGTTATACGTTATACGTTATACGTTATACGTTATACGTTATACGTTATACGTTATACGTTATACGTTATACGTTATACGTTATACGTTATACGTTATACGTTATACGTTATACGTTATACGTTATACGTTATACGTTAAAAGTTATACGTTATACGTTATACGTTATACGTTATACGTTATACGTTATACGTTGTACGTTGTACGTTGTACGTTATAGGTTATACGTTTAACATTATACGTTATACGTTATACGTTATACGTTATACGTTATACGTTATACGTTATACATTATACGTTATACGTTATACGTTATACGTTATACGTTATGCGTTATACGTTATACGTTATACGTTATACGTTATACGTTATACGTTATACGTTATACGTTATACGTTATACGTTATACGTTATACGTTATACGTTATACGTTATACGTTATACGTTATACGTTATACGTTATACGTTATACGTTATACGTTATACGTTATACGTTATACGTTATACGTTATACGTTATACGTTATACGTTATACGTTATACGTTATACGTTATACGTTATACGTTATACGTTATACGTTATACGTTATACGTTATACGTTATACGTTATACGTTATACGTTATACGTTATACGTTATACGTTATACGTTATACGTTATACGTTATACGTTATACGTTATACGTTATACGTTATACGTTATACGTTATACGTTATACGTTATACGTTATACGTTATACGTTATACGTTATACGTTATACGTTATACGTTATACGTTATACGTTATACGTTATACGTTATACGTTATACGTTATACGTTATACGTTATACGTTATACGTTATACGTTATACGTTATACGTTATATGTTTAACGTTATACGTTATACGTTATACGTTATATGTTTAACGTTAAAAGTTATACGTTATACGTTATACGTTATACGTTGTACGTTGTACGTTGTACGTTATACTTTATACGTTATACGTTATACGTTATACGTTATACGTTATACGTTATACGTTATACGTTATACGTTATACGTTATACGTTATACGTTATACGTTATACGTTATACGTTATACGTTATACGTTATACGTTATACGTTATACGTTATACGTTATACGTTATACGTTATACGTTATACGTTATACGTTATACGTTATATGTTTAACGTTATACGTTATACGTTATACGTTATACGTTATACGTTAAAAGTTATACGTTATACGTTATACGTTATACGTTATACGTTATACGTTATACGTTATACGATATACGTTATACGTTATTCGTTATACGTTTTACGTTATACGTTATACGTTATACGTTATACGTTATACGTTATACGTTATACGTTATACGTTATACGTTATACGTTATACGTTATACGTTATATGTTTAACGTTATACGTTATACGTTATATGTTTAACGTTAAAAGTTATACGTTATACGTTATACGTTATACGTTGTACGTTGTACGTTGTACGTTATACGTTATACGTTATACGTTGTACGTTTAACGTTATACGTTATACGTTATACGTTATACGTTATACGTTATACGTTTAACGTTACACGTTATACAATATACGTTATACGTTTAAACGTTATACGTTGTACGTTATAGGTTATACGTTTAACATTATACGTTATACGTTATGCAATATACGTTATACGTTATACGTTATACGTTATACGTTATACGTTATACGTTATACGTTATACGTTATACGTTATACGTTATACGTTATACGTTATACGTTATACGTTATACGTTATACGTTATACGTTATACGTTATACGTTATACGTTATACGTTATACGTTATACGTTATACGTTGTACGTTGTACGTTGTACGTTGTACGTTATAGGTTATACGTTTAACATTATACGTTATACGTTATACGTTATACGTTATACGTTATACGTTATACGTTATACGTTATACGTTATACATTACACGTTATACGTTATACGTTATACGTTATACGTTATACGTTGTACGTTGTACGTTGTACGTTGTACGTTATACGTTATACGTTATACGTTGTACGTTTAACGTTATACGTTATACGTTATACGTTATACGTTATACGTTATACGTTATACGTTATACGTTATACGTTATACGTTATACGTTATACGTTATACGTTATACGTTATACGTTATACGTTATACGTTATACGTTATACGTTATACGTTATACGTTATACGTTATACGTTATACGTTACACGTTATATGTTTAACGTTATACGTTATACGTTATACGTTATATGTTTAACGTTAAAAGTTATACGTTATACGTTATACGTTATACGTTGTACGTTGTACGTTGTACGTTATACTTTATACGTTATACGTTATACGTTATACGTTATACTTTATACGTTATACGTTATACGTTATACGTTATACGTTATACGTTATACGTTATACGTTATACGTTATACGTTATACGTTATACGTTATACGTTATACGTTATACGTTATACGTTATACGTTATACGTTATACGTTATACGTTATATGTTTAACGTTATACGTTATACGTTATACGTTATATGTTTAACGTTAAAAGTTATACGTTATACGTTATACGTTATACGTTGTACGTTGTACGTTGTACGTTATACTTTATACGTTATACGTTATATGATATACTTTATAAGTTATACGTTATACGTTATACGTTATACGTTATACGTTATACGTTATACGTTATACGTTATACGTTATACGTTATACGTTATACGTTATACGTTATACGTTATACGTTATACGTTATACGTTATACGTTATACGTTATACGTTATACGTTATACGTTATACGTTATATGTTTAACGTTATACGTTATACGTTATACGTTATATGTTTAACGTTAAAAGTTATACGTTATACGTTATACGTTATACGTTATACGTTATACGTTATACGTTATACGTTATACGTTATACGTTATACGTTATACGTTATACGTTATACGTTATACGTTATACGTTATACGTTATACGTTATACGTTATACGTTATACGTTATACGTTATACGTTATACGTTATACGTTATACGTTATACGTTATACGTTATACGTTATACGTTATACGATATACGTTATACGTTTAACATTATCCGTTATACGTTATACGTTATACGTTATACGTTATACGTTATACGTTATACGTTATACGATATACGTTATACGTTTAACATTATACGTTATACGTTATACGTTATCTGTTATACGTTATACGTTATACGTTATACATTATACGTTATACGTTATACGTTCTACGTTATACGTTATAGGTTATACGTTATACGTTATACGTTATACGTTATACGTTATACGTTATACGTTATACGTTATACGTTATACGTTAAAAGTTATACGTTATACGTTATACGTTGTACGTTGTACGTTGTACGTTGTACGTTATAGGTTATACGTTTAACATTATACGTTATACGTTATACGTTATACGTTATACGTTATACGTTATACATTATACGTTATACGTTATACGTTATACGTTATACGTTATGCGTTATACGTTATACGTTATACGTTATACGTTATACGTTATACGTTATACGTTGTACGTTGTACGTTGTACGTTGTACGTTATAGGTTATACGTTTAACATTATACGTTATACGTTATACGTTATACGTTATACGTTATACGTTATACATTATACGTCATACGTTATACGTTATACGTTATACGTTATGCGTTATACGTTATACGTTATACGTTATACGTTATACGTTATACGTTATACGTTATACGTTATACGTTATACGTTATACGTTATACGTTATACGTTATACGTTATACGTTATACGTTATACGTTATACGTTATACGTTATACGTTATACGTTATACGTTATACGTTATACGTTATACGTTATACGTTATACGTTATACGTTATACGTTATACGTTATACGTTATACGTTATACGTTATACGTTATACGTTGTACGTTTAACGTTATACGTTATACGTTATACGTTATACGTTATACGTTTAACGTTACACGTTATACATTATATGTTATACGTTATACGTTATAGGTTATAAGTTTAACATTATACGTTACACGTTATACGTTATGCGCTATACGTTATACGTTTAACGTTACACGTTATACATTATACGTTATACGTTTAAACGTTATACGTTGTACGTTATAGGTTATACGTTTAACATTATACGTTATACGTTATGCAATATACGTTATACGTTATACGTTATACGTTATACTTTATACGTTATACGTTATACGTTATACGTTATACGTTATACGTTATACGTTATACGTTATACGTTATACGTTATACGTTATACGTTATACGTTATACGTTATACGTTATACGTTATACGTTATACGTTATACGTTATACGTTATACGTTATACGTTATACGTTATACGTTATACGTTATACGTTATACGTTATACGTTATACGTTATACGTTATACGTTATACGTTATATGTTACACGTTATATGTTTAACGTTATACGTTATACGTTATACGTTATATGTTTAACGTTAAAAGTTATACGTTATACGTTATACGTTATACGTTGTACGTTGTACGTTGTACGTTATACTTTATACGTTATACGTTATACGTTATACGTTATACTTTATACGTTATACGTTATACGTTATACGTTATACGTTATACGTTATACGTTATACGTTATACGTTATACGTTATACGTTATACGTTATACGTTATACGTTATACGTTATACGTTATACGTTATACGTTATACGTTATACGTTATACGTTATACGTTATACGTTATACGTTATACGTTATATGTTTAACGTTATACGTTATACGTTATACGTTATATGTTTAACGTTAAAAGTTATACGTTATACGTTATACGTTATACGTTGTACGTTGTACGTTGTACGTTATACGTTATACGTTATACGTTATACGTTATACGTTATACGTTATACGTTATACGTTATACGTTATACGTTATACGTTATACGTTATACGTTATACGTTATACGTTATACGTTATACGTTATACGTTATACGTTATACGTTATACGATATACGTTATACGTTTAACATTATACGTTATACGTTATACGTTATACGTTATACGTTATACGTTATACGTTATACGATATACGTTATACGTTATATGTTATACGTTATACGTTATGCGTTATACGTTATACGTTATACGTTATACATTATACGTTATACGTTATACGTTATACGTTATACGTTCTACGTTATACGTTATACGTTATACGTTATACGTTATACGTTATACGTTATACGTTATACGTTATACGTTATACGTTATACGTTATACGTTAAAAGTTATACGTTATACGTTATACGTTGTACGTTGTACGTTGTACGTTGTACGTTATAGGTTATACGTTTAACATTATACGTTATACGTTATACGTTATACGTTATACGTTATACATTATACGTTATACGTTATACGTTATACGTTATACGTTATACGTTATACGTTATACGTTATACGTTATACGTTATACGTTATACGTTATACGTTATACGTTATACGTTATACGTTATACGTTATACGTTATACGTTATATGTTTAACGTTATACGTTATACGTTATACGTTATATGTTTAACGTTAAAAGTTATACGTTATACGTTATACGTTATACGTTGTACGTTGTACGTTGTACGTTATACTTTATACGTTATACGTTATACGATATACGTTATACTTTATACTTTATACGTTATACGTTATACGTTATACGTTATACGTTATACGTTATACGTTATACGTTATACGTTATACGTTATACGTTATACGTTATACGTTATACGTTATACGTTATACGTTATACGTTATACGTTATACGTTATACGTTATACGTTATACGTTATACGTTATATGTTTAACGTTATACGTTATACGTTATACGTTATATGTTTAACGTTAAAAGTTATACGTTATACGTTATACGTTATACGTTATACGTTATACGTTATACGTTATACGTTATACGTTATACGTTATACGTTATACGTTATACGTTATACGTTATACGTTATACGTTATACGTTATACGTTATACGTTATACGTTATACGTTATACGTTATACGTTATACGTTATACGTTATACGTTATACGTTATACGTTATACGTTATACGTTATACGTTATACGTTATACGTTATACGTTATACGTTATACGATATACGTTATACGTTTAACATTATACGTTATACGTTATACGTTATACGTTATACGTTATACGTTATACGTTATACGTTATACGATATACGTTATACGTTTAACATTATACGTTATACGTTAAAAGTTATACGTTATACGTTATACGTTGTACGTTGTACGTTGTACGTTGTACGTTATAGGTTATACGTTTAACATTATACGTTATACGTTATACGTTATACGTTATACGTTATACGTTATACGTTATACATTATACGTTATACGTTATACGTTATACGTTATACGTTATGCGTTATACGTTATACGTTATACGTTATACGTTATACGTTATACGTTATACGTTGTACGTTGTACGTTGTACGTTGTACGTTATAGGTTATACGTTTAACATTATACGTTATACGTTATACGTTATACGTTATACGTTATACGTTATAAGTTATACATTATACGTTATACGTTATACGTTATACGTTATACGTTATGCGTTATACGTTATACGTTATACGTTATACGTTATACGTTATACGTTATACGTTATACGTTATACGTTATACGTTATACGTTATACGTTATACGTTATACGTTATACGTTATACGTTATACGTTATACGTTGTACGTTTAACGTTATACGTTATACGTTATACGTTATACGTTATACGTTTAACGTTACACGTTATACATTATATGTTATACGTTATACGTTATAGGTTATAAGTTTAACATTATACGTTACACGTTATACGTTATGCGCTATACGTTATACGTTTAACGTTACACGTTATACATTATACGTTATACGTTTAAACGTTATACGTTGTACGTTATAGGTTATACGTTTAACATTATACGTTATACGTTATGCAATATACGTTATACGTTATACGTTATACGTTATACGTTATACGTTATACGTTATACGTTATACGTTATACGTTATACGTTATACGTTATACGTTATACGTTATACGTTATACGTTATACGTTATACGTTATACGTTATACGTTATACGTTATACGTTATACGTTATACGTTATACGTTATACGTTATACGTTATACGTTATACGTTATACGTTATACGTTATACGTTATACGTTATACGTTATACGTTATACGTTATACGTTATACGTTATACGTTATACGTTATACGTTATACGTTATACGTTATACGTTATACGTTATACGTTATACGTTATACGTTATACGTTACACGTTATATGTTTAACGTTATACGTTATACGTTATACGTTATATGTTTAACGTTAAAAGTTATACGTTATACGTTATACGTTATACGTTGTACGTTGTACGTTGTACGTTATACGTTATACGTTATACGTTATACGTTATACGTTATACGTTATACGTTATACGTTATACGTTATACGTTATACGTTACACGTTATATGTTTAACGTTATACGTTATACGTTATATGTTTAACGTTAAAAGTTATACGTTATACGTTATACGTTATACGTTATACGTTATACGTTACACGTTATATGTTTAACGTTATACGTTATACGTTATACGTTATATGTTTAACGTTAAAAGTTATACGTTATACGTTATACGTTATACGTTGTACGTTGTACGTTGTACGTTATACTTTATACGTTATACGTTATACGTTATACGTTATACTTTATACGTTATACGTTATACGTTATACGTTATACGTTATACGTTATACGTTATACGTTATACGTTATACGTTATACGTTATACGTTATACGTTATACGTTATACGTTATACGTTATACGTTATACGTTATACGTTATATGTTTAACGTTATACGTTATACGTTATACGTTATATGTTTAACGTTAAAAGTTATACGTTATACGTTATACGTTATACGTTGTACGTTGTACGTTGTACGTTATACTTTATACGTTATACGTTATACGATATACGTTATACTTTATACGTTATACGTTATACGTTATACGTTATACGTTATACGTTATACGTTATACGTTATACGTTATACGTTATACGTTATACGTTATACGTTATACGTTATACGTTATACGTTATACGTTATACGTTATACGTTATACGTTATACGTTATACGTTATACGTTATACGTTATACGTTATACGTTATACGTTATACGTTATACGTTATACGTTATACGTTATACGTTATACGTTATACGTTATACGTTATACGTTATACGTTATACGTTATACGATATACGTTATACGTTTAACATTATACGTTATACGTTATACGTTATACGTTATACGTTATACGTTATACGTTATACGTTATACGTTATACGATATACGTTATACGTTTAACATTATACGTTATACGTTATACGTTATGCGTTATACGTTATACGTTATACGTTATACATTATACGTTATACGTTATACGTTATACGTTATACGTTCTACGTTATACGTTATACGTTATACGTTATACGTTATACGTTATACGTTATACGTTATACGTTATACGTTATACGTTATACGTTATACGTTATACGTTAAAAGTTATACGTTATACGTTATACGTTGTACGTTGTACGATGTACGTTGTACGTTATAGGTTATACGTTTAACATTATACGTTATACGTTATACGTTATACGTTATACGTTATACGTTATACGTTATACATTATACGTTATACGTTATACGTTATACGTTATACGTTATGCGTTATACGTTATACGTTATACGTTATACGTTATACGTTATACGTTATACGTTATACGTTGTACGTTGTACGTTGTACGTTGTACGTTATAGGTTATACGTTTAACATTATACGTTATACGTTATACGTTATACGTTATACGTTATACGTTATACATTATACGTTATACGTTATACGTTATACGTTATACGTTATGCGTTATACGTTATACGTTATACGTTATACGTTATACGTTATACGTTATACGTTATACGTTATACGTTATACGTTATACGTTATACGTTATACGTTATACGTTATACGTTATACGTTATACGTTATACGTTATACGTTATACGTTATACGTTATACGTTATACGTTATACGTTATACGTTATACGTTATACGTTATACGTTATACGTTATACGTTATACGTTATACGTTATACGTTATACGTTATACGTTATACGTTATACGTTATACGTTATACGTTATACGTTGTACGTTGTACGTTGTACGTTGTACGTTATACGTTATACGTTATATGTTTAACGTTGTACGTTATACGTTATACGTTATATGTTTAACGTTAAAAGTTATACGTTATACGTTATACGTTGTACGTTGTACGTTGTACGTTATACGTTATATGTTTAACGTTGTACGTTATACGTTATACGTTATATGTTTAACGTTAAAAGTTATACGTTATACGTTATACGTTATACGTTGTACGTTGTACGTTGTACGTTATACTTTATACGTTATACGTTATACGTTATACGTTATACTTTATACGTTATACGTTATACGTTATACGTTATACGTTATACGTTATACGTTATACGTTATACGTTATACGTTATACGTTATACGTTATACGTTATACGTTATACGTTATACGTTATACGTTATACGTTATACGTTATACGTTATACGTTATACGTTATACGTTATACGTTATACGTTATACGTTATACGTTATATGTTTAACGTTATACGTTATACGTTATACGTTATATGTTTAACGTTAAAAGTTATACGTTATACGTTATACGTTATACGTTGTACGTTGTACGTTGTACGTTATACTTTATACGTTATACGTTATACGATATACGTTATACTTTATACTTTATACGTTATACGTTATACGTTATACGTTGTACGTTATACGTTATACGTTATACGTTATACGTTATACGTTATACGTTATACGTTATACGTTATACGTTATACGTTATACGTTATACGTTATACGTTATACGTTATACGTTATACGTTATACGTTATACGTTATACGTTATACGTTATACGTTATACGTTATATGTTTAACGTTATACGTTATACGTTATACGTTATATGTTTAACGTTAAAAGTTATACGTTATACGTTATACGTTATACGTTATACGTTATACGTTATACGTTATACGTTATACGTTATACGTTATACGTTATACGTTATACGTTATACGTTATACGTTATACGTTATACGTTATACGTTATACGTTATACGTTATACGTTATACGTTATACGTTATACGTTATACGTTATACGTTATACGTTATACGTTATACGTTATACGTTAAACGATATACGTTATACGTTTAACATTATACGTTATACGTTATACGTTATACGTTATACGTTATACGTTATACGTTATACGATATACGTTATACGTTTAACATTATACGTTATACGTTATACGTTATGCGTTATACGTTATACGTTATACGTTATACATTATACGTTATACGTTATACGTTATACGTTATACGTTCTACGTTATACGTTATACGTTATACGTTATACGTTATACGTTATACGTTATACGTTATACGTTATACGTTATACGTTATACGTTATACGTTATACGTTAAAAGTTATACGTTATACGTTATACGTTGTACGTTGTACGTTGTACGTTGTACGTTATAGGTTATACGTTTAACATTATACGTTATACGTTATACGTTATACGTTATACGTTATACGTTATACGTTATACATTATACGTTATACGTTATACGTTATACGTTATACGTTATACGTTATGCGTTATACGTTATACGTTATACGTTATACGTTATACGTTATACGTTATACGTTATACGTTGTACGTTGTACGTTGTACGTTATACTTTATACGTTATACGTTATACGTTATACGTTATACTTTATACGTTATACGTTATACGTTATACGTTATACGTTATACGTTATACGTTATACGTTATACGTTATACGTTATACGTTATACGTTATACGTTATACGTTATACGTTATACGTTATACGTTATACGTTATACGTTATACGTTATACGTTATATGTTTAACGTTATACGTTATACGTTATACGTTATATGTTTAACGTTAAAAGTTATACGTTATACGTTATACGTTATACGTTGTACGTTGTACGTTGTACGTTATACTTTATACGTTATACGTTATACGATATACGTTATACTTTATACTTTATACGTTATACGTTATACGTTATACGTTATACGTTATACGTTATACGTTATACGTTATACGTTATACGTTATACGTTATACGTTATACGTTATACGTTATACGTTATACGTTATACGTTATACGTTACACGTTATACGTTATACATTATACGTTATACGTTATACGTTATACGTTATACGTTATACGTTATACGTTATACGTTATACGTTATACGTTATACGTTATATGTTTAACGTTATACGTTATACGTTATACGTTATATGTTTAACGTTAAAAGTTATACGTTATACGTTATACGTTATACGTTGTACGTTGTACGTTGTACGTTATACTTTATACGTTATACGTTATACGATATACGTTATACTTTATACTTTATACGTTATACGTTATACGTTATACGTTATACGTTATACGTTATACGTTATACGTTATACGTTATACGTTATACGTTATACGTTATACGTTATACGTTATACGTTATACGTTATACGTTATACGTTATACGTTATACGTTATACGTTATACGTTATACGTTATACGTTATATGTTTAACGTTATACGTTATACGTTATACGTTATATGTTTAACGTTAAAAGTTATACGTTATACGTTATGCGTTATACGTTATACGTTATACGTTATACGTTATACGATATACGTTATACGTTTAACATTATACGTTATACGTTATACGTTATACGTTATACGTTATACGTTATACGTTATACGTTATACGATATACGTTATACGTTTAACATTATACGTTATACGTTATACGTTATGCGTTATACGTTATACGTTATACGTTATACATTATACGTTATACGTTATACGTTATACGTTATACGTTCTACGTTATACGTTATACGTTATACGTTATACGATATACGTTATACGTTTAACATTATACGTTATACGTTATACGTTATGCGTTATACGTTATACGTTATACGTTATACATTATACGTTATACGTTATACGTTATACGTTATACGTTCTACGTTATACGTTATACGTTATACGTTATACGTTATACGTTATACGTTATACATTATACGTTATACGTTATACGTTATACGTTATACGTTCTACGTTATACGTTATACGTTATACGTTATACGTTATACGTTATACGTTATACGTTATACATTATACGTTATACGTTATACGTTATACGTTATACGTTATGCGTTATACGTTATGCGTTATACGTTATACGTTATACGTTATACGTTATACGTTATACGTTATACGTTATACGTTATACGTTATACGTTATACGTTATACGTTATACGTTATACGTTATACGTTATACGTTATACGTTATACGTTATACGTTATACGTTATACGTTATACGTTATACGTTATACGTTATACGTTATACGTTATACGTTATATGTTATACGTTATACATTATACGTTATACGTTATACGTTATACGTTATACGTTCTACGTTATACGTTATACGTTATACGTTATACGTTATACGTTATACGTTATACGTTATACGTTATACGTTATACGTTATACGTTATACGTTATACGTTATACGTTATATGTTATACGTTATACATTATACGTTATACGTTATACGTTATACGTTATACGTTCTACGTTATACGTTATACGTTATACGTTATACGTTATACGTTATATGTTTAACGTTAAAAGTTATACGTTATACGTTATACGTTATACGTTATACGTTATACGTTATACGTTATACGTTATACGTTATACGTTATACGTTATACGTTATACGTTATACGTTATACGTTATACGTTATACGTTATACGTTATACGTTATACGTTATACGTTATACGTTATACGTTATACGTTATACGTTATACGTTATACGTTATACGATATACGTTATACGTTTAACATTATACGTTATACGTTATACGTTATACGTTATACGTTATACGTTATACGTTATACGATATACGTTATACGTTTAACATTATACGTTATACGTTATACGTTATGCGTTATACGTTATACGTTATACGTTATACATTATACGTTATACGTTATACGTTATACGTTATACGTTCTACGTTATACGTTATACGTTATACGTTATACGTTATACGTTATACGTTATACGTTATACGTTATACGTTATACGTTATACGTTATACGTTATACGTTATACGTTATACGTTAAAAGTTATACGTTATACGTTATACGTTGTACGTTGTACGTTGTACGTTGTACGTTATAGGTTATACGTTTAACATTATACGTTATACGTTATACGTTATACGTTATACGTTATACGTTATACGTTATACATTATACGTTATACGTTATACGTTATACGTTATACGTTATGCGTTATACGTTATACGTTATACGTTATACGTTATACGTTATACGTTATACGTTGTACGTTGTACGTTGTACGTTGTACGTTATAGGTTATACGTTTAACATTATACGTTATACGTTATACGTTATACGTTATACGTTATAAGTTATACATTATACGTTATAGGTTATACGTTATACGTTATACGTTATGCGTTATACGTTATACGTTATACGTTATACGTTATACGTTATACGTTATACGTTATACGTTATACGTTATACGTTATACGTTATACGTTATACGTTATACGTTATACGTTATACGTTATACGTTATACGTTATACGTTATACGTTATACGTTATACGTTATACGTTATACGTTATACGTTATACGTTGTACGTTTAACGTTATACGTTATACGTTATACGTTATACGTCATACGTTTAACGTTACACGTTATACATTATATGTTATACGTTATACGTTATAGGTTATAAGTTTAACATTATACGTTACACGTTATACGTTATGCGCTATACGTTATACGTTTAACGTTACACGTTATACATTATACGTTATACGTTTAAACGTTATACGTTGTACGTTATAGGTTATACGTTTAACATTATACGTTATACGTTATGCAATATACGTTATACGTTATACGTTATACGTTATACGTTATACGTTATACGTTATACGTTATACGTTATACGTTATACGTTATACGTTATACGTTATACGTTATACGTTATACGTTATACGTTATACGTTATACGTTATACGTTATACATTATACGTTATACGTTATACGTTATACGTTATACGTTATACGTTATACGTTATACGTTACACGTTATATGTTTAACGTTATACGTTATACGTTATACGTTATATGTTTAACGTTAAAAGTTATACGTTATACGTTATACGTTATACGTTGTACGTTGTACGTTGTACGTTATACGTTATACGTTATACGTTATACGTTATACGTTATACGTTATACGTTATACGTTATACGTTATACGTTACACGTTATATGTTTAACGTTATACGTTATACGTTATATGTTTAACGTTAAAAGTTATACGTTATACGTTATACGTTATACGTTATACGTTATACGTTATACGTTACACGTTATATGTTTAACGTTATACGTTATACGTTATACGTTATATGTTTAACGTTAAAAGTTATACGTTATACGTTATACGTTATACGTTGTACGTTGTACGTTGTACGTTATACTTTATACGTTATACGTTATACGTTATACGTTATACTTTATACGTTATACGTTATACGTTATACGTTATACGTTATACGTTATACGTTATACGTTATACGTTATACGTTATACGTTATACGTTATACGTTATACGTTATACGTTATACGTTATATGTTTAACGTTATACGTTATACGTTATACGTTATATGTTTAACGTTAAAAGTTATACGTTATACGTTATACGTTATACGTTGTACGTTGTACGTTGTACGTTATACTTTATACGTTATACGTTATACGATATACGTTATACTTTATACGTTATACGTTATACGTTATACGTTATACGTTATACGTTATACGTTATACGTTATACGTTATACGTTATACGTTATACGTTATACGTTATACGTTATACGTTATACGTTATACGTTATACGTTATACGTTATACGTTATACGTTATACGTTATACGTTATACGTTATACGTTATACGTTATACGATATACGTTATACGTTTAACATT
Organism: Lasioglossum morio; assembly: GCA_916610235.2. Classification (NCBI taxonomy): domain Eukaryota; kingdom Metazoa; phylum Arthropoda; class Insecta; order Hymenoptera; family Halictidae; genus Lasioglossum; species Lasioglossum morio. Next base: position 104,505 of record CAKAJA020000443.1, read on the forward strand.
ATACGTTATACGTTATACGTTATGCGTTATACGTTATACGTTATACGTTATACGTTATACATTATACGTTATACGTTATACGTTATACGTTATACGTTCTACGTTATACGTTATACGTTATACGTTATACGTTATACGTTATACGTTATACGTTATACGTTATACGTTATACGTTATACGTTATACGTTAAAAGTTATACGTTATACGTTATACGTTGTACGTTGTACGTTGTACGTTGTACGTTATAGGTTATACGTTTAACATTATACGTTATACGTTATACGTTATACGTTATACGTTATACGTTATACGTTATACGTTCTACGTTATACGTTATACGTTATACGTTATACGTTATACGTTATACGTTATACGTTATACGTTATACGTTATATGTTATACGTTATACGTTATACGTTGTACGTTGTACGTTGTACGTTGTACGTTATACGTTATACGTTATATGTTTAACGTTGTACGTTATACGTTATACGTTATATGTTTAACGTTAAAAGTTATACGTTATACGTTATACGTTGTACGTTGTACGTTGTACGTTATACGTTATACGTTATACGTTATACGTTATACGTTATACGTTATACGTTATACGTTATACGTTATACGTTATACGTTATACGTTATACGTTATACGTTATACGTTATACGTTATACGTTATACGTTATACGATATACGTTATACGTTATACGTTATACGTTATACGTTATACGTTATACGTTATACGTTATACGTTATACGTTATACGTTATACGTTATACGTTATACGTTATACGTTATACGTTATACGTTATACGTTATACGTTATACGTTATACGTTATACGTTATACGTTATACGTTATACGTTATACGTTATACGTTATACGTTATACGTTATATGTTTAACGTTATACGTTATACGTTATACGTTATATGTTTAACGTTAAAAGTTATACGTTATACGTTATACGTTATACGTTGTACGTTGTACGTTGTACGTTATACGTTATAGGTTATAAGTTTAACATTATATGTTACACGTTATACGTTATGCGCTATACGTTATACGTTTAACGTTACACGTTATACATTATACGTTATACGTTTAAACGTTATACGTTGTACGTTATAGGTTATACGTTTAACATTATACGTTATACGTTATGCAATATACGTTATACGTTATACGTTATACGTTATACGTTATACGTTATACGTTATACGTTATACGTTATACGTTATACGTTATACGTTATACGTTATACGTTATACGTTATACGTTATACGTTATACGTTATACGTTATACGTTATACGTTATACGTTATACGTTATACGTTATACGTTATACGTTATACGTTATACGTTATACGTTATACGTTATACGTTATACGTTATACGTTATACGTTATACGTTATACGTTATACGTTATACGTTATACGTTGTACGTTGTACGTTGTACGTTGTACGTTATAGGTTATACGTTTAACATTATACGTTATACGTTATACGTTATACGTGATACGTTATACGTTATACATTATACGTTATACGTTATACGTTATACGTTATACGTTATACGTTATACGTTATACGTTATACGTTATACGTTATACGTTATACGTTATACGTTATACGTTAAAAGTTATACGTTATACGTTATACGTTATACGTTATACGTTATACGTTGTACGTTGTACGTTGTACGTTGTACGTTATAGGTTATACGTTTAACATTATACGTTATACGTTATACGTTATACGTTATACGTTATACGTTATACGTTATACGTTATACGTTATACGTTATACGTTATACGTTATACGTTATACATTATACGTTATACGTTATACGTTATACGTTATACGTTATACATTATACGTTATACGTTATACGTTATACGTTATACGTTATACGTTATACGTTATACGTTATACGTTATACGTTATACGTTATACGTTATACGTTATACGTTATACGTTATACATTATACGTTATACGTTATACGTTATACGTTATACGTTATACGTTATACGTTATACGTTATACGTTATACGTTATACGTTATACGTTATACGTTATATGTTTAACGTTATACGTTATACGTTATACGTTATACGTTATACGTTATACGTTATACGTTATACGTTATACGTTATATGTTTAACGTTATACGTTATACGTTATACGTTATACGTTATACGTTATACGTTATACGTTATACGTTATACGTTATACGTTATATGTTTAACGTTATACGTTATACGTTATACGTTATATGTTTAACGTTAAAAGTTATACGTTATACGTTATACGTTGTACGTTGTACGTTGTACGTTGTACGTTGTACGTTGTACGTTATACGTTATACGTTATACGTTATACGTTATACGTTATACGTTATACGTTATACGTTATACGTTATACGTTATACGTTATACGTTATACGTTATACGTTATACGTTATACGTTATACGTTATACGTTATACGTTATACGTTATACGTTATACGTTATACGTTATACGTTATACGTTATACGTTATACGTTATACGTTATACGTTATACGTTATACGTTATACGTTATACGTTATACGTTATACGTTATACGTTATACGTTATACGTTATACGTTATACGTTATACGATATACGTTATACGTTTAACATTATACGTTATACGTTATACGTTATACGTTATACGTTATACGTTATACGTTATACGTTATACGTTATACGATATACGTTATACGTTTAACATTATACGTTATACGTTATGCGTTATACGTTATACGTTATACGTTATACATTATACGTTATACGTTATACGTTATACGTTATACGTTCTACGTTATACGTTATACGTTATACGTTATACGTTATACGTTATACGTTATACGTTATACGTTATACGTTATACGTTATACGTTATACGTTAAAAGTTATACGTTATACGTTATACGTTGTACGTTATACGTTATACGTTATACGTGATACGTTATACGTTATACGTTATACGTTATACGTTATACGTTATACGTTATACGTTATACGTTATACGTTATACGTTATACGTTATACGTTATACGTTATACGTTATACGTTATACGTTATACGATATACGTTATACGTTTAACATTATACGTTATACGTTATACGTTATGCGTTATACGTTATACGTTATACGTTATACATTATACGTTATACGTTATACGTTATACGTTATACGTTCTACGTTATACGTTATACGTTATACGTTATACGTTATACGTTATACGTTATACGTTATACGTTATACGTTATACGTTATACGTTATACGTTATACGTTAAAAGTTATACGTTATACGTTATACGTTGTACGTTGTACGTTGTACGTTGTACGTTATAGGTTATACGTTTAACATTATACGTTATACGTTATACGTTATACGTTATACGTTATACGTTATACGTTATACGTTCTACGTTATACGTTATACGTTATACGTTATACGTTATACGTTATACGTTATACGTTATACGTTATACGTTATATGTTATACGTTATACGTTATACGTTGTACGTTGTACGTTGTACGTTGTACGTTATACGTTATACGTTATATGTTTAACGTTGTACGTTATACGTTATACGTTATATGTTTAACGTTAAAAGTTATACGTTATACGTTATACGTTGTACGTTGTACGTTGTACGTTATACGTTATACGTTATACGTTATACGTTATACGTTATACGTTATACGTTATACGTTATACGTTATACGTTATACGTTATACGTTATACGTTATACGTTATACGTTATACGATATACGTTATACGTTATACGTTATACGTTATACGTTATACGTTATACGTTATACGTTATACGTTATACGTTATACGTTATACGTTATACGTTATACGTTATACGTTATACGTTATACGTTATACGTTATACGTTATACGTTATACGTTATACGTTATACGTTATACGTTATACGTTATACGTTATACGTTATATGTTTAACGTTATACGTTATACGTTATACGTTATATGTTTAACGTTAAAAGTTATACGTTATACGTTATACGTTATACGTTGTACGTTGTACGTTGTACGTTATACGTTATAGGTTATAAGTTTAACATTATATGTTACACGTTATACGTTATGCGCTATACGTTATACGTTTAACGTTACACGTTATACATTATACGTTATACGTTTAAACGTTATACGTTGTACGTTATAGGTTATACGTTTAACATTATACGTTATACGTTATGCAATATACGTTATACGTTATACGTTATACGTTATACGTTATACGTTATACGTTATACGTTATACGTTATACGTTATACGTTATACGTTATACGTTATACGTTATACGTTATACGTTATACGTTATACGTTATACGTTATACGTTATACGTTATACGTTATACGTTATACGTTATACGTTATACGTTATACGTTATACGTTATACGTTATACGTTATACGTTATACGTTATACGTTATACGTTATACGTTATACGTTATACGTTATACGTTATACGTTATACGTTATACGTTGTACGTTGTACGTTGTACGTTGTACGTTATAGGTTATACGTTTAACATTATACGTTATACGTTATACGTTATACGTTATACGTGATACGTTATACGTTATACATTATACGTTATACGTTATACGTTATACGTTATACGTTATACGTTATACGTTATACGTTATACGTTATACGTTATACGTTATACGTTATACGTTATACGTTATACGTTATACGTTATACGTTAAAAGTTATACGTTATACGTTATACGTTATACGTTATACGTTATACGTTGTACGTTGTACGTTGTACGTTGTACGTTATAGGTTATACGTTTAACATTATACGTTATACGTTATACGTTATACGTTATACGTTATACGTTATACGTTATACGTTATACGTTATACGTTATACGTTATACGTTATACGTTATACGTTATACATTATACGTTATACGTTATACGTTATACGTTATACGTTATACATTATACGTTATACGTTATACGTTATACGTTATACGTTATACGTTATACGTTATACGTTATACGTTATACGTTATACGTTATACGTTATACGTTATACGTTATACGTTATACGTTATACGTTATACGTTATACGTTATACGTTATACGTTATACGTTATACGTTATACGTTATACGTTATACGTTATACGTTATACGTTATACGTTATATGTTTAACGTTATACGTTATACGTTATACGTTATACGTTATACGTTATACGTTATACGTTATACGTTATACGTTATATGTTTAACGTTATACGTTATACGTTATACGTTATACGTTATACGTTATACGTTATACGTTATACGTTATACGTTATATGTTTAACGTTATACGTTATACGTTATACGTTATATGTTTAACGTTAAAAGTTATACGTTATACGTTATACGTTGTACGTTGTACGTTGTACGTTGTACGTTGTACGTTGTACGTTATACGTTATACGTTATACGTTATACGTTATACGTTATACGTTATACGTTATACGTTATACGTTATACGTTATACGTTATACGTTATACGTTATACGTTATACGTTATACGTTATACGTTATACGTTATACGTTATACGTTATACGTTATACGTTATACGTTATACGTTATACGTTATACGTTATACGTTATACGTTATACGTTATACGTTATACGTTATACGTTATACGTTATACGTTATACGTTATACGTTATACGTTATACGTTATACGTTATACGTTATACGTTATACGTTATACGTTATACGTTATACGTTATACGTTATACGTTATACGTTATACGTTATACGTTATACGTTATACGTTATACGTTATACGTTATACGTTATACGTTATACGTTATACGTTATACGTTATACGTTATACGTTATACGTTATACGTTATACGTTATACGTTATACGTTATACGTTATACGTTATACGTTATACGTTATACGTTATACGTTATACGTTATACGTTATACGTTATACTTTATACGTTATACGTTATACGTTATACGTTATACGTTATACGTTATACGTTATACGTTATATGTTTAACGTTATACGTTATACGTTATATGTTTAACGTTAAAAGTTATACGTTATACGTTATACGTTATACGTTGTACGTTGTACGTTGTACGTTATACTTTATACGTTATACGTTATACGTTATACGTTATACGTTATACTTTATACGTTATACGTTATACGTTATACGTTATACGTTATACGTTATACGTTATACGTTATACGTTACACGTTATACGTTATACGTTATACGTTATACGTTATACGTTATACGTTATACGTTATACGTTATACGTTATACGTTATACGTTATACGTTATACGTTATATGTTTAACGTTATACGTTATACGTTATACGTTATATGTTTAACGTTAAAAGTTATACGTTATACGTTATACGTTGTACGTTGTACGTTGTACGTTATACGTTATACGTTATACGTTATACGTTATACGTTATACGTTATACGTTATACGTTATACGTTATACGTTATACGTTATACGTTATACGTTATACGTTATACGTTATACGTTATACGTTATACGTTATACGTTATACGTTATACGTTATACGTTATACGTTATACGTTATACGTTATACGTTATACGTTATACGTTATACGTTATACGTTATACGATATACGTTATACGTTATACGTTATACGTTATACGTTATACGTTATACGTTATACGTTATACGTTATACGTTATACGTTATACGTTATACGTTATACGTTATACGTTATACGTTATACGTTATACGTTATACGTTATACGTTATACGTTATACGTTATACGTTATACGTTATACGTTATACGTTATACGTTATACGTTATACGTTATATGTTTAACGTTATACGTTATACGTTATACGTTATATGTTTAACGTTAAAAGTTATACGTTATACGTTATACGTTATACGTTGTACGTTGTACGTTGTACGTTATACGTTATACGTTATACGTTGTACGTTTAACGTTATACGTTATACGTTATACGTTATACGTTATACGTTTAACGTTACACGTTATACATTATACGTTATACGTTATAGGTTATAAGTTTAACATTATACGTTACACGTTATACGTTATGCGCTATACGTTATACGTTTAACGTTACACGTTATACATTATACGTTATACGTTTAAACGTTATACGTTGTACGTTATAGGTTATACGTTTAACATTATACGTTATACGTTATGCAATATACGTTATACGTTATACGTTATACGTTATACGTTATACGTTATACGTTATACGTTATACGTTATACGTTATACGTTATACGTTATACGTTATACGTTATACGTTATACGTTATACGTTATACGTTATACGTTATACGTTATACGTTATACGTTATACGTTATACGTTATACGTTATACGTTATACGTTATACGTTATACGTTATACGTTATACGTTATACGTTATACGTTGTACGTTGTACGTTGTACGTTGTACGTTATAGGTTATACGTTTAACATTATACGTTATACGTTATACGTTATACGTTATACGTGATAAGTTATACGTTATACATTATACGTTATACGTTATACGTTATACGTTATACGTTATACGTTATACGTTATACGTTATACGTTATACGTTATACGTTATACGTTATACGTTATACGTTATACGTTATACGTTATACGTTATACGTTAAAAGTTATACGTTATACGTTATACGTTGTACGTTATACGTTATACGTTATACGTGATACGTTATACGTTATACGTTATACGTTATACGTTATACGTTATACGTTATACGTTATACGTTATACGTTATACGTTATACGTTATACGTTATACGTTATACGTTATACGTTATACGTTATACGATATACGTTATACGTTTAACATTATACGTTATACGTTATACGTTATGCGTTATACGTTATACGTTATACGTTATACATTATACGTTATACGTTATACGTTATACGTTATACGTTCTACGTTATACGTTATACGTTATACGTTATACGTTATACGTTATACGTTATACGTTATACGTTATACGTTATACGTTATACGTTATACGTTAAAAGTTATACGTTATACGTTATACGTTGTACGTTGTACGTTGTACGTTGTACGTTATAGGTTATACGTTTAACATTATACGTTATACGTTATACGTTATACGTTATACGTTATACGTTATACGTTATACGTTCTACGTTATACGTTATACGTTATACGTTATACGTTATACGTTATACGTTATACGTTATACGTTATACGTTATATGTTATACGTTATACGTTATACGTTGTACGTTGTACGTTGTACGTTGTACGTTATACGTTATACGTTATATGTTTAACGTTGTACGTTATACGTTATACGTTATATGTTTAACGTTAAAAGTTATACGTTATACGTTATACGTTGTACGTTGTACGTTGTACGTTATAGGTTATACGTTTAACATTATACGTTATACGTTATACGTTATACGTTATACGTTATACGTTATACGTTATACGTTATACGTTATACGTTATACGTTATACGTTATACGTTATACATTATACGTTATACGTTATACGTTATACGTTATACGTTATACATTATACGTTATACGTTATACGTTATACGTTATACGTTATACGTTATACGTTATACGTTATACGTTATACGTTATACGTTATACGTTATACGTTATACGTTATACGTTATACGTTATACGTTATACGTTATACGTTATACGTTATACGTTATACGTTATACGTTATACGTTATACGTTATACGTTATACGTTATACGTTATACGTTATACGTTATACGTTATACGTTATACGTTATACGTTATACGTTATACGTTATACGTTATCCGTTATACGTTATACGTTATACGTTATACGTTATACGTTATACGTTAAAAGTTATACGTTATACGTTATACGTTATACGTTATACGTTGTACGTTGTACGTTGTACGTTGTACGTTGTACGTTATAGGTTATACGTTTAACATTATACGTTATACGTTATACGTTATACGTTATACGTTATACGTTATACGTTATACATTATACGTTATACGTTATACGTTATACGTTATACGTTATGCGTTATACGTTATACGTTATACGTTATACGTTATACGTTATACGTTATACGTTATACGTTATGCGTTATACGTTATACGTTATACGTTATACGTTATACGTTATACGTTATACGTTATACGTTATACGTTATACGTTATACGTTATACGTTATACGTTATACGTTATACGTTATACGTTATACGTTATACGTTATACGTTATACGTTATATGTTTAACGTTATACGTTATACGTTATACGTTATACGTTATACGATATACGTTATACGTTTAACATTATACGTTATACGTTATACGTTATACGTTATACGTTATACGTTATACGATATACGTTATACGTTTAACATTATACGTTATACGTTATACGTTATACGTTATACGTTATACGTTATACGTTATACGTTATACGATATACGTTATACGTTTAACATTATACGTTATACGTTATGCGTTATACGATATACGTTATACGTTATACATTATACGTTGTACGTTTAACGTTATACGTTATACGTTTAACGTTACACGTTATACATTATACGTTATACGTTATAGGTTATACCTTTAACATTATACGTTACACGTTATACGTTATGCGCTATACGTTATACGTTTAACGTTACACGTTATACATTATACGTTATACGTTTAAACGTTATAATTTGTACGTTATAGGTTATACGTTTAACATTATACGTTATACGTTATGCGTTATACGTTATACGTTATACGTTATACGTTATACGTTATACGTTATACGTTATACGTTATACGTTATACGTTATACGTTATACGTTATACGTTATACGTTATACGTTATACGTTATAAGTTATACGTTATACGTTATACGTTATACGTTGTACGTTGTACGTTATACGTTATAATTTATACGTTATACGTTATACGTTATACGTTATACGTTATACGTTATACGTTATACGTTATACGTTATACGTTATACGTTATACGTTATACGTTATACGTTATACGTTATACGTTATACGTTATACGTTATACGTTATACGTTATACGTTATACGTTATACGTTATACGTTATACGTTATACGTTATACGTTATACGTTATACGTTATACGTTATACGTTATACGTTATACGTTATACGTTATACGTTGTACGTTATACATTATACGTTATACGTTATACGTTATACGTTATACGTTATGCGTTATACGTTATACGTTATACGTTATACGTTATACGTTATACGTTATATGTTTAACGTTATACGTTATACGTTATACGTTATACGTTATACGTTATACGTTATACGTTATACGTTATACGTTATATGTTTAACGTTATACGTTATACGTTATACGTTATATGTTTAACGTTAAAAGTTATACGTTATACGTTATACGTTATACGTTGTACGTTGTACGTTGTACGTTATACGTTATACGTTATACGTTATACGTTATACGTTATACGTTATACGTTATACGTTATACGTTATGCGTTATGCGTTATACGTTATACGTTATACGTTATACGTTATACGTTATACGTTATACGTTATACGTTATACGTTATACGTTATACGTTATACGTTATACGTTATACGTTATACGTTATACGTTATACGTTATACGTTATACGTTATACGTTATACGTTATACGTTATACGTTATACGTTATACGTTATACGTTATACGTTATACGTTATACGTTATACGTTATACGTTATACGTTATACGTTATACGTTATACGTTATACGTTATACGTTATACGTTATACGTTATACGTTATACGTTATACGTTATACGTTATACGTTATACGTTATACGATATACGTTATACGTTTAACATTATACGTTATACGTTATACGTTATTCGTTATACGTTATACGTTATACGATATACGTTATACGTTTAACATTATACGTTATACGTTATACGTTATACGTTATACGTATATAGGTTATAAGTTATACGTTTTACGTTATACAATATACATTATACGTTTAACATTATACGTTATACGTTATGCGTTATACGATATACGTTATACGTTATACATTATACGTTGTACGTTTAACGTTATACGTTATACGTTTAACGTTACACGTTATACATTATACGTTATACGTTATAGGTTATACGTTTAACATTATACGTTACACGTTATACGTTATGCGCTATACGTTATACGTTTAACGTTACACGTTATACATTATACGTTATACGTTTAAACGTTATAATTTGTACGTTATAGGTTATACGTTTAACATTATACGTTATACGTTATGCGTTATACGTTATACGTTATACGTTATACGTTATACGTTATACGTTATACGTTATACGTTATACGTTATACGTTATACGTTATACGTTATACGTTATACGTTATACGTTATACGTTATACGTTATACGTTATACGTTATACGTTATACGTTATACGTTATACGTTATACGTTATACGTTATAAGTTATACGTTATACGTTATACGTTATACGTTGTACGTTGTACGTTATACGTTATAATTTATACGTTATACGTTATACGTTATACGTTATACGTTATACGTTATACGTTATACGTTATACGTTATACGTTATACGTTATACGTTATACGTTATACGTTATACGTTATACGTTATACGTTATACGTTATACGTTATACGTTATACGTTATACGTTATACGATATACGTTATACGTTTAACATTATACGTTATACGTTATACGTTATACGTTATACGTTATACGTTATACGTTATACGTTATACGTTATACGTTATACGTTATACGTTATACGTTATACGTTATACGTTATACGTTATACGTTATACGTTATACGTTATACGTTATACGTTATACGTTATACGTTATACGTTATACGTTATACGTTATACGTTATACGTTATACGTTATACGTTATACGTTATACGTTATACGTTATACGTTATACGTTATACGTTATACGTTATACGTTATACGTTATACGTTATACGTTATACGTTATACGTTATACGTTATACGTTATACGTTATACGTTATACGTTATACGTTATACGTTATACGTTATACGTTATACGTTATACGTTATACGTTATACGTTGTACGTTATACGTTATACGTTATACGTTATACGTTATACGTTATACGTTATACGTTATACGTTGTACGTTATACGTTATACGTTATACGTTATACGTTCGTTATACGTTATACGTTATACGTTATACGTTATACGTTATACGTTATACGTTATACGTTATACGTTATACGTTATACGTTATACGTTATACGTTATACGTTATACGTTATACGTTATACGTTATACGTTATACGTTATACGTTATACGTTATACGTTATACGTTATACGTTATACGTTATACGTTATACGTTATACGTTATACGTTATTACGTTATACGTTATACGTTATACGTTATACGTTATACGTTATATACGTTATACGTTATACGTTATACGTTATACGTTATACGTTATACGTTATACGTTATACGTTATACGTTAAAAGTTATACGTTATACGTTATACGTTATACGTTATACGTTATACGTTGTACGATGTACGTTGTACGTTATAGGTTATACGTTTAACATTATACGTTATACGTTATACGTTATACGTTATACGTTATACGTTATACGTTATACGTTATACGTTATACGTTATACGTTATACGTTATACGTTATACGTTATACGTTATACGTTATACGTTAAAAGTTATACGTTATACGTTATACGTTATACGTTATACGTTATACGTTATACGTTATACGTTATACGTTATACGTTATACGTTATACGTTATATATTTAACGTTATACGTTATACGTTATACGTTATACGTTATACGTTATACGTTATACGTTATACGTTATACGTTATATGTTTAACGTTATACGTTATACGTTATACGTTATATGTTTAACGTTAAAAGTTATACGTTATACGTTATACGTTATACGTTATGCGTTATACGTTGTACGTTATACGTTATACGTTATACGTTATACGTTATACGTTATACGTTATACGTTATACGTTATACGTTATACGTTATACGTTATACGTTATACGTTATACGTTATACGTTATACGTTATACGTTATACGTTATACGTTATACGTTATACGTTATACGTTATACGTTATACGTTATACGTTATACGTTATACGTTATACGTTATACGTTATACGTTATACGTTATACGTTATACGTTATACGTTATACGTTATACGTTATACGATATACGATATACGTTATACGTTTAACATTATACGTTATACGTTATGCGTTATACGATATACGTTATACGTTATACATTATACGTTGTACGTTTAACGTTATACGTTATACGTTTAACGTTACACGTTATACATTATACGTTATACGTTATAGGTTATACGTTTAACATTATACGTTATACGTTATACGTTATACGTTATACATTATACGTTATACGTTTAAACGTTATAATTTGTACGTTATAGGTTATACGTTTAACATTATACGTTATACGTTATGCGTTATACGTTATACGTTATACGTTATACGTTATACGTTATACGTTATACGTTATACGTTATACGTTATACGTTATACGTTATACGTTATACGTTATACGTTATAAGTTATACGTTATACGTTATACGTTATACGTTGTACGTTGTACGTTATACGTTATACGTTGTACGTTGTACGTTATACGTTATAATTTATACGTTATACGTTATACGTTATACGTTATACGTTATACGTTATACGTTATACGTTATACGTTATACGTTATACGTTATACGTTATACGTTATACGTTATACGTTATACGTTATACGTTATACGTTATACATTATACGTTATACGTTATAGGTTATACCTTTAACATTATACGTTACACGTTATACGTTATGCGCTATACGTTATACGTTTAACGTTACACGTTATACATTATACGTTATACGTTTAAACGTTATAATTTGTACGTTATAGGTTATACGTTTAACATTATACGTTATACGTTATGCGTTATACGTTATACGTTATACGTTATACGTTATACGTTATACGTTATACGTTATACGTTATACGTTATACGTTATACGTTATACGTTATACGTTATACGTTATACGTTATACGTTATACGTTATACGTTATACGTTATACGTTATACGTTATACGTTATACGTTATACGTTATACGTTATACGTTATACGTTATACGTTATACGTTATACGTTATACGTTATACGTTATACGTTATACGTTATACGTTATACGTTATACGTTATACGTTATACGTTGTACGTTATACATTATACGTTATACGTTATACGTTATACGTTATACGTTATGCGTTATACGTTATACGTTATACGTTATACGTTATACGTTATACGTTATATGTTTAACGTTATACGTTATACGTTATACGTTATACGTTATACGTTATACGTTATACGTTATACGTTATACGTTATACGTTATACGTTATATGTTTAACGTTATACGTTATACGTTATACGTTATATGTTTAACGTTAAAAGTTATACGTTATACGTTATACGTTATACGTTGTACGTTGTACGTTGTACGTTATACGTTATACGTTATACGTTATACGTTATACGTTATACGTTATACGTTATACGTTATACGTTATGCGTTATACGTTATACGTTATACGTTATACGTTATACGTTATACGTTATACGTTATACGTTATACGTTATACGTTATACGTTATACGTTATACGTTATACGTTATACGTTATACGTTATACGTTATACGTTATACGTTATACGTTATACGTTATACGTTATACGTTATACGTTATACGTTATACGTTATACGTTATACGTTATACGTTATACGTTATACGTTATACGTTATACGTTATACGTTATACGTTATACGTTATACGTTATACGTTATACGTTATACGTTATACGTTATACGTTATACGTTATACGTTATACGTTATACGTTATACGTTATACGTTATACGTTATACGTTATACGTTATACGTTATACGTTATACGTTATACGTTATACGATATACGTTATACGTTTAACATTATACGTTATACGTTATACGTTATTCGTTATACGTTATACGTTATACGATATACGTTATACGTTTAACATTATACGTTATACGTTATACGTTATACGTTATACGTTATACGTTATACGTTTTACGTTATACGATATACGTTATACGTTTAACATTATACGTTATACGTTATGCGTTATACGATATACGTTATACGTTATACATTATACGTTGTACGTTTAACGTTATACGTTATACGTTTAACGTTACACGTTATACATTATACGTTATACGTTATAGGTTATACGTTTAACATTATACGTTACACGTTATACGTTATGCGCTATACGTTATACGTTTAACGTTACACGTTATACATTATACGTTATACGTTTAAACGTTATAATTTGTACGTTATAGGTTATACGTTTAACATTATACGTTATACGTTATGCGTTATACGTTATACGTTATACGTTATACGTTATACGTTATACGTTATACGTTATACGTTATACGTTATACGTTATACGTTATACGTTATACGTTATACGTTATACGTTATACGTTATACGTTATACGTTATACGTTATACGTTATACGTTATACGTTATAAGTTATACGTTATACGTTATACGTTATACGTTGTACGTTGTACGTTATACGTTATAATTTATACGTTATACGTTATACGTTATACGTTATACGTTATACGTTATACGTTATACGTTATACGTTATACGTTATACGTTATACGTTATACGTTATACGTTATAAGTTATACGTTATACGTTATACGTTATACGTTATACGTTATACGATATACGTTATACGTTTAACATTATACGTTATACGTTATGCGTTATACGATATACGTTATACGTTATACATTATACGTTGTACGTTTAACGTTATACGTTATACGTTTAACGTTACACGTTATACATTATACGTTATACGTTATACGTTATACGTTATACGTTATACGTTATACGTTATACGTTATACGTTATACGTTATACGTTATACGTTATACGTTATACGTTATACGTTATACGTTATACGTTATACGTTATACGTTATACGTTATACGATATACGTTATACGTTTAACATTATACGTTATACGTTATACGTTATACGTTATACGTTATACGTTATACGTTATACGTTATACGTTATACGTTATACGTTATACGTTATACGTTATACGTTATACGTTATACGTTATACGTTATACGTTATACGTTATACGTTATACGTTATACGTTATAAGTTATACGTTATACGTTATACGTTATACGTTGTACGTTGTACGTTATACGTTATACGTTGTACGTTGTACGTTATACGTTATAATTTATACGTTATACGTTATACGTTATACGTTATACGTTATACGTTATACGTTATACGTTATACGTTATACGTTATACGTTATACGTTATACGTTATACGTTATACGTTATACGTTATACGTTATACGTTATACGTTATACGTTATACGTTATACGTTATACGTTGTACGATGTACGTTGTACGTTATAGGTTATACGTTTAACATTATACGTTATACGTTATACGTTATACGTTATACGTTATACGTTATACGTTATACGTTATACGTTATACGTTATACGTTATACGTTATACGTTATACGTTATACGTTATACGTTATACGTTAAAAGTTATACGTTATACGTTATACGTTATACGTTATACGTTATACGTTATACGTTATACGTTATACGTTATACGTTATACGTTATATATTTAACGTTATACGTTATACGTTATACGTTATACGTTATACGTTATACGTTATACGTTATACGTTATACGTTATATGTTTAACGTTATACGTTATACGTTATACGTTATATGTTTAACGTTAAAAGTTATACGTTATACGTTATACGTTATACGTTATGCGTTATACGTTGTACGTTATACGTTATACGTTATACGTTATACGTTATACGTTATACGTTATACGTTATACGTTATACGTTATACGTTATACGTTATACGTTATACGTTATACGTTATACGTTATACGTTATACGTTATACGTTATACGTTATACGTTATACGTTATACGTTATACGTTATACGTTATACGTTATACGTTATACGTTATACGTTATACGTTATACGTTATACGTTATACGTTATACGTTATACGTTATACGTTATACGTTATACGTTATACGTTATACGATATACGATATACGTTATACGTTTAACATTATACGTTATACGTTATGCGTTATACGATATACGTTATACGTTATACATTATACGTTGTACGTTTAACGTTATACGTTATACGTTTAACGTTACACGTTATACATTATACGTTATACGTTATAGGTTATACGTTTAACATTATACGTTACACGTTATACGTTATGCGCTATACGTTATACGTTTAACGTTACACGTTATACATTATACGTTATACGTTTAAACGTTATAATTTGTACGTTATAGGTTATACGTTTAACATTATACGTTATACGTTATGCGTTATACGTTATACGTTATACGTTATACGTTATACGTTATACGTTATACGTTATACGTTATACGTTATACGTTATACGTTATACGTTATACGTTATACGTTATACGTTATAAGTTATACGTTATACGTTATACGTTATACGTTGTACGTTGTACGTTATACGTTATACGTTGTACGTTGTACGTTATACGTTATAATTTATACGTTATACGTTATACGTTATACGTTATACGTTATACGTTATACGTTATACGTTATACGTTATACGTTATACGTTATACGTTATACGTTATACGTTATACGTTATACGTTATACGTTATACGTTATACGTTATACGTTATACGTTATACGTTATACGTTGTACGTTATACGTTATACGTTATACGTTATACGTTATACGTTATACGTTATGCGTTATACGTTATACGTTATACGTTATACGTTATACGTTATACGTTATACGTTATACGTTATACGTTATACGTTATACGTTATACGTTATACGTTATACGTTATACGTTATACGTTATACGTTATACGTTATACGTTATGCGTTATACGTTATACGTTATACGTTATACGTTATACGTTATACGTTATATGTTTAACGTTATACGTTATACGTTATACGTTATACGTTATACGTTATACGTTATACGTTATACGTTATACGTTATATGTTTAACGTTATACGTTATACGTTATACGTTATATGTTTAACGTTAAAAGTTATACGTTATACGTTATACGTTATACGTTGTACGTTGTACGTTGTACGTTATACGTTATACGTTATACGTTATACGTTATACGTTATACGTTATACGTTATACGTTATACGTTATGCGTTATACGTTATACGTTATACGTTATACGTTATACGTTATACGTTATACGTTATACGTTATACGTTATACGTTATACGTTATACGTTATACGTTATACGTTATACGTTATACGTTATACGTTATACGTTATACGTTATACGTTATACGTTATACGTTATACGTTATACGTTATACGTTATACGTTATACGTTATACGTTATACGTTATACGTTATACGTTATACGTTATACGTTATACGTTATACGTTATACGTTATACGTTATACGTTATACGTTATACGTTATACGTTATACGTTATACGTTATACGTTATACGTTATACGTTATACGTTATACGTTATACGTTATACGTTATACGTTATACGTTATACGTTATACGTTATACGTTATACGTTATACGTTATACGTTATACGTTATACGATATACGTTATACGTTTAACATTATACGTTATACGTTATACGTTATTCGTTATACGTTATACGTTATACGATATACGTTATACGTTTAACATTATACGTTATACGTTATACGTTATACGTTATACGTTATACGTTTTACGTTATACGATATACGTTATACGTTTAACATTATACGTTATACGTTATGCGTTATACGATATACGTTATACGTTATACATTATACGTTGTACGTTTAACGTTATACGTTATACGTTTAACGTTACACGTTATACATTATACGTTATACGTTATAGGTTATACGTTTAACATTATACGTTACACGTTATACGTTATGCGCTATACGTTATACGTTTAACGTTACACGTTATACATTATACGTTATACGTTTAAACGTTATAATTTGTACGTTATAGGTTATACGTTTAACATTATACGTTATACGTTATGCGTTATACGTTATACGTTATACGTTATACGTTATACGTTATACGTTATACGTTATACGTTATACGTTATACGTTATACGTTATACGTTATACGTTATACGTTATACGTTATACGTTATACGTTATACGTTATACGTTATACGTTATACGTTATAAGTTATACGTTATACGTTATACGTTATACGTTGTACGTTGTACGTTATACGTTATAATTTATACGTTATACGTTATACGTTATACGTTATACGTTATACGTTATACGTTATACGTTATACGTTATACGTTATACGTTATACGTTATACGTTATACGTTATACGTTATACGTTATACGTTATACGTTATACGTTATACGTTATACGATATACGTTATACGTTTAACATTATACGTTATACGTTATGCGTTATACGATATACGTTATACGTTATACATTATACGTTGTACGTTTAACGTTATACGTTATACGTTTAACGTTACACGTTATACATTATACGTTATACGTTATACGTTATACGTTATACGTTATACGTTATACGTTATACGTTATACGTTATACGTTATACGTTATACGTTATACGTTATACGTTATACGTTATACGTTATACGTTATACGTTATACGTTATACGATATACGTTATACGTTTAACATTATACGTTATACGTTATACGTTATACGTTATACGTTATACGTTATACGTTATACGTTATACGTTATACGTTATACGTTATACGTTATACGTTATACGTTATACGTTATACGTTATACGTTATACGTTATACGTTATACGTTATACGTTATACGTTATAAGTTATACGTTATACGTTATACGTTATACGTTGTACGTTGTACGTTATACGTTATACGTTGTACGTTGTACGTTATACGTTATAATTTATACGTTATACGTTATACGTTATACGTTATACGTTATACGTTATACGTTATACGTTATACGTTATACGTTATACGTTATACGTTATACGTTATACGTTATACGTTATACGTTATACGTTATACGTTATACGTTATACGTTATACGTTATACGTTGTACGATGTACGTTGTACGTTATAGGTTATACGTTTAACATTATACGTTATACGTTATACGTTATACGTTATACGTTATACGTTATACGTTATACGTTATACGTTATACGTTATACGTTATACGTTATACGTTATACGTTATACGTTATACGTTATACGTTATACGTTAAAAGTTATACGTTATACGTTATACGTTATACGTTATACGTTATACGTTATACGTTATACGTTATACGTTATACGTTATACGTTATACGTTATACGTTATATATTTAACGTTATACGTTATACGTTATACGTTATACGTTATACGTTATACGTTATACGTTATACGTTATACGTTATATGTTTAACGTTATACGTTATACGTTATACGTTATATGTTTAACGTTAAAAGTTATACGTTATACGTTATACGTTATACGTTATGCGTTATACGTTGTACGTTATACGTTATACGTTATACGTTATACGTTATACGTTATACGTTATACGTTATACGTTATACGTTATACGTTATACGTTATACGTTATACGTTATACGTTATACGTTATACGTTATACGTTATACGTTATACGTTATACGTTATACGTTATACGTTATACGTTATACGTTATACGTTATACGTTATACGTTATACGTTATACGTTATACGTTATACGTTATACGTTATACGTTATACGTTATACGTTATACGTTATACGTTATACGTTATACGTTATACGATATACGATATACGTTATACGTTTAACATAATACGTTATACGTTATGCGTTATACGATATACGTTATACGTTATACATTATACGTTGTACGTTTAACGTTATACGTTATACGTTTAACGTTACACGTTATACATTATACGTTATACGTTATAGGTTATACGTTTAACATTATACGTTACACGTTATACGTTATGCGCTATACGTTATACGTTTAACGTTACACGTTATACATTATACGTTATACGTTTAAACGTTATAATTTGTACGTTATAGGTTATACGTTTAACATTATACGTTATACGTTATGCGTTATACGTTATACGTTATACGTTATACGTTATACGTTATACGTTATACGTTATACGTTATACGTTATACGTTATACGTTATACGTTATACGTTATACGTTATACGTTATACGTTATACGTTATAAGTTATACGTTATACGTTATACGTTATACGTTGTACGTTGTACGTTATACGTTATACGTTGTACGTTGTACGTTATACGTTATAATTTATACGTTATACGTTATACGTTATACGTTATACGTTATACGTTATACGTTATACGTTATACGTTATACGTTATACGTTATACGTTATACGTTATACGTTATACGTTATACGTTGTACGTTATACGTTATACGTTATACGTTATACGTTATACGTTATACGTTATACGTTGTACGTTATACGTTATACGTTATACGTTATACGTTATACGTTATACGTTATACGTTATGCGTTATACGTTATACGTTATACGTTATACGTTATACGTTATACGTTATACGTTATACGTTATACGTTATACGTTATACGTTATACGTTATACGTTATACGTTATACGTTATACGTTATACGTTATACGTTATACGTTATACGTTATACGTTATACGTTATACGTTATACGTTATACGTTATACGTTATACGTTATATGTTTAACGTTATACGTTATACGTTATACGTTATACGTTATACGTTATACGTTATACGTTATACGTTATACGTTATACGTTATACGTTATACGTTATACGTTATACGTTATACGTTATACGTTAAAAGTTATACGTTATACGTTATACGTTATACGTTATACGTTATACGTTGTACGATGTACGTTGTACGTTGTACGTTATAGGTTATACGTTTAACATTATACGTTATACGTTATACGTTATACGTTATACGTTATACGTTATACGTTATACGTTATACGTTATACGTTATACGTTATACGTTATACGTTATACGTTATACGTTATACGTTATACGTTAAAAGTTATACGTTATACGTTATACGTTATACGTTATACGTTATACGTTATACGTTATACGTTATACGTTATACGTTATACGTTATATGTTTAACGTTATACGTTATACGTTATACGTTATACGTTATACGTTATACGTTATACGTTATATGTTTAACGTTATACGTTATACGTTATACGTTATATGTTTAACGTTAAAAGTTATACGTTATACGTTATACGTTATACGTTGTACGTTGTACGTTGTACGTTATACGTTATACGTTATACGTTATACGTTATACGTTATACGTTATACGTTATACGTTATACGTTATACGTTATACGTTATACGTTATACGTTATACGTTATACGTTATACGTTATACGTTATACGTTATACGTTATACGTTATACGTTATACGTTATACGTTATACGTTATACGTTATACGTTATACGTTATACGTTATACGTTATACGTTATACGTTATACGTTATACGTTATACGTTATACGTTATACGTTATACGTTATACGTTATACGTTATACGTTATACGTTATACGTTATACGTTATACGTTATACGTTATACGTTATACGTTATACGTTATACGTTATACGTTATACGTTATACGTTATACGTTATACGTTATACGTTATACGTTATACGTTATACGTTATACGTTATACGTTATACGTTATACGTTATATGTTTAACGTTATACGTTATACGTTATACGTTATATGTTTAACGTTAAAAGTTATACGTTATACGTTATACGTTGTACGTTATACGTTATACGTTATACGTTATACGTTATACGTTATACGTTATACGTTATACGTTATACGTTATACGTTATAAGTTATACGTTATACGTTATACGTTATACGTTGTACGTTGTACGTTATACGTTATACGTTGTACGTTGTACGTTATACGTTATAATTTATACGTTATACGTTATACGTTATACGTTATACGTTATACGTTATACGTTATACGTTATACGTTATACGTTATACGTTATACGTTATACGTTATACGTTATACGTTATACGTTAAAAGTTATACGTTATACGTTATACGTTATACGTTGTACGTTGTACGTTATACGTTATACGTTATACGTTATACGTTATACGTTATACGTTATACGTTATACGTTATACGTTATACGTTATACGTTATACGTTATACGTTATACGTTGTACGTTATACGTTATACGTTATACGTTATACGTTATACGTTATACGTTATACGTTATGCGTTATACGTTATACGTTATACGTTATACGTTATACGTTATACGTTATACGTTATACGTTATACGTTATACGTTATACGTTATACGTTATACGTTATACGTTATACGTTATACGTTATACGTTATACGTTATACGTTATACGTTATACGTTATACGTTATACGTTATACGTTATACGTTATACGTTATACGTTATATGTTTAACGTTATACGTTATACGTTATACGTTATACGTTATACGTTATACGTTATACGTTATACGTTATACGTTATACGTTATACGTTATACGTTATACGTTATACGTTATACGTTATACGTTATACGTTATACGTTAAAAGTTATACGTTATACGTTATACGTTATACGTTATACGTTATACGTTGTACGATGTACGTTGTACGTTGTACGTTATAGGTTATACGTTTAACATTATACGTTATACGTTATACGTTATACGTTATACGTTATACGTTATACGTTATACGTTATACGTTATACGTTATACGTTATACGTTATACGTTATACGTTATACGTTATACGTTATACGTTATACGTTATACGTTAAAAGTTATACGTTATACGTTATACGTTATACGTTATACGTTATACGTTATACGTTATACGTTATACGTTATACGTTATACGTTATATGTTTAACGTTATACGTTATACGTTATACGTTATACGTTATACGTTATACGTTATACGTTATACGTTATACGTTATATGTTTAACGTTATACGTTATACGTTATACGTTATATGTTTAACGTTAAAAGTTATACGTTATACGTTATACGTTATACGTTGTACGTTGTACGTTGTACGTTATACGTTATACGTTATACGTTATACGTTATACGTTATACGTTATACGTTATACGTTATACGTTATACGTTATACGTTATACGTTATACGTTATACGTTATACGTTATACGTTATACGTTATACGTTATACGTTATACGTTATACGTTATACGTTATACGTTATACGTTATACGTTAGACGTTATACGTTATACGTTATACGTTATACGTTATACGTTATACGTTATACGTTATACGTTATACGTTATACGTTATACGTTATACGTTATACGTTATACGTTATACGTTATACGTTATACGTTATACGTTATACGTTATACGTTATACGTTATACGTTATACGTTATACGTTATACGTTATACGTTATACGTTATACGTTATACGTTATACGTTATACGTTATACGTTATACGTTATACGTTATATGTTTAACGTTATACGTTATACGTTATACGTTATATGTTTAACGTTAAAAGTTATACGTTATACGTTATACGTTGTACGTTGTACGTTGTACGTTATACGTTATACGTTATACGTTATACGTTATACGTTATACGTTATACGTTATACGTTATACGTTATACGTTATACGTTATACGTTATACGTTATACGTTATACGTTATACGATATACGTTATACGTTATACGTTATACGTTATACGTTATACGTTATACGTTATACGTTATACGTTATACGTTATACGTTATACGTTATACGTTATACGTTATACGTTATACGTTATACGTTATACGTTATACGTTATACGTTATACGTTATATGTTTAACGTTATACGTTATACGTTATACGTTATATGTTTAACGTTAAAAGTTATACGTTATACGTTATACGTTATACGTTGTACGTTGTACGTTGTACGTTATACGTTATACGTTATACGTTGTACGTTTAACGTTATACGTTATACGTTATACGTTATACGTTATACGTTTAACGTTACACGTTATACATTATACGTTATACGTTATAGGTTATAAGTTTAACATTATACGTTACACGTTATACGTTATGCGCTATACGTTATACGTTTAACGTTACACGTTATACATTATACGTTATACGTTTAAACGTTATACGTTGTACGTTATAGGTTATACGTTTAACATTATACGTTATACGTTATGCAATATACGTTATACGTTATACGTTATACGTTATACGTTATACGTTATACGTTATACGTTATACGTTATACGTTATACGTTATACGTTATACGTTATACGTTATACGTTATACGTTATACGTTATACGTTATACGTTATACGTTATACGTTATACGTTATACGTTATACGTTATACGTTATACGTTATACGTTATACGTTATACGTTATACGTTATACGTTATACGTTATACGTTGTACGTTGTACGTTGTACGTTGTACGTTATAGGTTATACGTTTAACATTATACGTTATACGTTATACGTTATACGTTATACGTGATACGTTATACGTTATACATTATACGTTATACGTTATACGTTATACGTTATACGTTATACGTTATACGTTATACGTTATACGTTATACGTTATACGTTATACGTTATACGTTATACGTTATACGTTATACGTTATACGTTATACGTTATACGTTATACGTTATACGTTATACGTTATACGTTATACGTTAAAACTTATACGTTATACGTTATACGTTATACGTTATACGTTGTACGTTGTACGTTGTACGTTATACGTTATAGGTTATACGTTATACGTTATACGTTATACGTTGTACGTTGTACGTTATACGTTATACGTTGTACGTTGTACGTTATACGTTATAATTTATACGTTATACGTTATATGTTTAACGTTATACGTTATACGTTATACGTTATACGTTATACGTTATACGTTATATGTTTAACGTTATACGTTATACGTTATACGTTATATGTTTAACGTTAAAAGTTATACGTTATACGTTATACGTTATACGTTGTACGTTGTA
The DNA here is from genome assembly GCA_916610235.2 of Lasioglossum morio. Lineage (NCBI taxonomy): Eukaryota > Metazoa > Arthropoda > Insecta > Hymenoptera > Halictidae > Lasioglossum > Lasioglossum morio. The sequence goes on from CAKAJA020000443.1 coordinate 131,086, forward strand.
CGTTGTACGTTGTACGTTATACGTTATACGTTATACGTTATACGTTATACGTTATACGTTATACGTTATACGTTATACGTTATACGTTATACGTTATACGTTATACGTTATACGTTATACGTTATACGTTATACGTTATACGTTATACGTTATACGTTATACGTTATACGTTATACGTTATACGTTATACGTTATACGTTATACGTTATACGTTATACGTTATACGTTATACGTTATACGTTATACGTTATACGTTATACGTTATACGTTATACGTTATACGTTATACGTTATACGTTATACGTTATACGTTATACGTTATACGTTATACGTTATACGTTATACGTTATACGTTATACGTTATACGTTATACGTTATACGTTATACGTTATACGTTATACGTTATACGTTATACGTTATACGTTATACGTTATACGTTATACGTTATACGTTATATGTTTAACGTTATACGTTATACGTTATACGTTATATGTTTAACGTTAAAAGTTATACGTTATACGTTATACGTTGTACGTTGTACGTTGTACGTTATACGTTATACGTTATACGTTATACGTTATACGTTATACGTTATACGTTATACGTTATACGTTATACGTTATACGTTATACGTTATACGTTATACGTTATACGTTATACGTTATACGTTATACGTTATACGTTATACGATATACGTTATACGTTATACGTTATACGTTATACGTTATACGTTATACGTTATACGTTATACGTTATACGTTATACGTTATACGTTATACGTTATACGTTATACGTTATACGTTATACGTTATACGTTATACGTTATACGTTATACGTTATACGTTATACGTTATACGTTATACGTTATATGTTTAACGTTATACGTTATACGTTATACGTTATATGTTTAACGTTAAAAGTTATACGTTATACGTTATACGTTATACGTTGTACGTTGTACGTTGTACGTTATACGTTATACGTTATACGTTATACGTTGTACGTTTAACGTTATACGTTATACGTTATACGTTATACGTTATACGTTTAACGTTACACGTTATACATTATACGTTATACGTTATAGGTTATAAGTTTAACATTATACGTTACACGTTATACGTTATGCGCTATACGTTATACGTTTAACGTTACACGTTATACATTATACGTTATACGTTTAAACGTTATACGTTGTACGTTATAGGTTATACGTTTAACATTATACGTTATACGTTATGCAATATACGTTATACGTTATACGTTATACGTTATACGTTATACGTTATACGTTATACGTTATACGTTATACGTTATACGTTATACGTTATACGTTATACGTTATACGTTATACGTTATACGTTATACGTTATACGTTATACGTTATACGTTATACGTTATACGTTATACGTTATACGTTATACGTTATACGTTATACGTTATACGTTATACGTTATACGTTATACGTTATACGTTGTACGTTGTACGTTGTACGTTGTACGTTATAGGTTATACGTTTAACATTATACGTTATACGTTATACGTTATACGTTATACGTGATACGTTATACGTTATACATTATACGTTATACGTTATACGTTATACGTTATACGTTATACGTTATACGTTATACGTTATACGTTATACGTTATACGTTATACGTTATACGTTATACGTTATACGTTATACGTTATACGTTATACGTTATACGTTATACGTTATACGTTAAAAGTTATACGTTATACGTTATACGTTATACGTTATACGTTATACGTTGTACGTTGTACGTTGTACGTTGTACGTTATAGGTTATACGTTTAACATTATACGTTATACGTTATACGTTATACGTTATACGTTATACGTTATACGTTATACGTTATACGTTATACGTTATACGTTATACGTTATACGTTATACGTTATACGTTATACCTTATACGTTATACATTATACGTTATACGTTATACGTTATACGTTATACGTTATACATTATACGTTATACGTTATACGTTATACGTTATACGTTATACGTTATACGTTATACGTTATACGTTATACGTTATACGTTATACGTTATACGTTATACGTTATACGTTATACGTTATACGTTATACGTTATACGTTATACGTTATACGTTATACGTTATACGTTATACGTTATACGTTATACGTTATACGTTATACGTTATACGTTATACGTTATACGTTATACGTTATACGTTATACGTTATACGTTAAAAGTTATACGTTATACGTTATACGTTATACGTTATACGTTATACGTTATACGTTGTACGTTGTACGTTGTACGTTGTACGTTATAGGTTATACGTTTAACATTATACGTTATACGTTATACGTTATACGTTATACGTTATACGTTATACGTTATACGTTATACATTATACGTTATACGTTATACGTTATACGTTATACGTTATGCGTTATACGTTATACGTTATACGTTATACGTTATACGTTATACGTTATACGTTATACGTTATACGTTATACGTTATACGTTATACGTTATACGTTATACGTTATACGTTATACGTTATACGTTATACGTTATACGTTATACGTTATACGTTATACGTTATACGTTATACGTTATACGTTATACGTTATACGTTATACGTTATACGTTATACGTTATACGTTATACGTTATACGTTATACGTTATACGTTATATGTTTAACGTTATACGTTATACGTTATACGTTATACGTTATACGTTATACGTTATACGTTATACGTTATATGTTTAACGTTATACGTTATACGTTATACGTTATATGTTTAACGTTAAAAGTTATACGTTATACGTTATACGTTATACGTTGTACGTTGTACGTTGTACGTTATACGTTATACGTTATACGTTATACGTTATACGTTATACGTTATACGTTATACGTTATACGTTATACGTTATACGTTATACGTTATACGTTATACGTTATACGTTATACGTTATACGTTATACGTTATACGTTATACGTTATACGTTATACGTTATACGTTATACGTTATACGTTATACGTTATACGTTATACGTTATACGTTATACGATATACGTTATACGTTTAACATTATACGTTATACGTTATACGTTATACGTTATACGTTATACGTTATACGTTATACGTTATACGTTATACGTTATACGTTATACGTTATACGTTATACGTTATACGATATACGTTATACGTTTAACATTATACGTTATACGTTATACGTTATACGTAATACGTTATACGTTATACGTTATACGTTATACGATATACGTTATACGTTTAACATTATACGTTATACGTTATACGTTATGCGTTATACGTTATACGTTATACGTTATACATTATACGTTATACGTTATACGTTATACGTTATACGTTATACGTTATACGTTGTACGTTGTACGTTGTACGTTGTACGTTATAGGTTATACGTTTAACATTATACGTTATACGTTATACGTTATACGTTATACGTTATACGTTATACGTTATACGTTATACGTTATACGTTATACGTTATACGTTATACGTTATACGTTATACGTTATACGTTATACGTTATACGTTATACGTTATACGTTATACGTTATACGTTATACGTTATACGTTATACGTTATACGTTATACGTTATACGTTATACGTTATACGTTATACGTTATACGTTATACGTTATACGTTATACGTTATACGTTATACGTTATATGTTTAACGTTAAAAGTTATACGTTATACGTTATACGTTATACGTTATACGTTATACGTTATACGTTATACGTTATACGTTATACGTTATACGTTATACGTTATACGTTATACGTTATATGTTTAACGTTATACGTTATACGTTATACGTTATATGTTTAACGTTAAAAGTTATACGTTATACGTTATACGTTATACGTTGTACGTTGTACGTTGTACGTTATACGTTATACGTTATACGTTATACGTTATACGTTATACGTTATACGTTATACGTTATACGTTATACGTTATACGTTATACGTTATACGTTATACGTTTATACGTTATACGTTTATACGTTATACGTTATACGTTATACGTTATACGTTATACGTTATACGTTATACGTTATACGTTATACGTTATACGTTATACGTTATACGTTATACGTTATACGTTATACGTTATACGTTATACGTTATACGTTATACGTTATACGTTATACGTTATACGTTATACGTTATACGTTATACGTTATACGTTATACGTTATACGTTATACGTTATACGTTATACGTTATACGTTATACGTTATACGTTATACGTTATACGTTATACGTTATACGTTATACGTTATACGTTATACGTTATACGTTATACGTTATACGTTATACGTTATACGTTATACGTTATACGTTATACGTTATACGTTATACGTTATACGTTATACGTTATACGTTATACGTTATACGTTATACGTTATACGTTATACGTTATACGTTATACGTTATACGTTATACGTTATACGTTATACGTTATACGTTATACGTTATACGTTATACGTTATACGTTATACGTTATACGTTATACGTTATACGTTATACGTTATACGTTACTTATACGTTATACGTTATACGTTATACGTTATACGTTATACGTTATACGTTATACGTTATACGTTATACGTTATACGTTATACGTTATACGTTATACGTTATACGTTATACGTTATACTTTATACGTTATACGTTATACGTTATACGTTATACGTTATACGTTATACGTTATACGTTATACGTTATACGTTATACGTTACGTTATACGTTATACGTTATACGTTATACGTTATACGTTATACGTTATACGTTATACGTTATACGTTATACGTTATACGTTATACGTTATACGTTATACGTTATACGTTATACGTTATACGTTATACGTTATAAGTTATACGTTATACGTTATACGTTATACGTTATACGTTATACGTTATACGTTATACGTTATACGTTTATACGTTATACGTTATACGTTATACGTTATACGTTATACGTTATACGTTATACGTTATACGTTATACGTTATACGTTATACGTTATACGTTATACGTTATACGTTATACGTTATACGTTATACGTTATACGTTATACGTTATACGTTATACGTTATACGTTATACGTTATATACGTTATACGTTATACGTTATACGTTATACGTTATACGTTATACGTTGTACGATGTACGTTGTACGTTGTACGTTATAGGTTATACGTTTAACATTA
>CAKAJA020000444.1:0-49246 GCA_916610235.2 Lasioglossum morio
GTATAACGTATAACGTATAACGTATAACGTATAACGTATAACGTATAACGTATAACGTATAACGTATAACGTATAACGTATAACGTATAACGTATAACGTATAACGTATAACGTATAACGTATAACGTATAACGTATAACGTATAACGTATAACGTATAACGTATAACGTAAAACGTATAACGTATAACGTATAACGTATAACGTATAACGTATAACGTATAACGTATAACGTATAACGTATAACGTATAACGTATAACGTATAACGTATAACGTATAACGTATAACGTATAACGTATAACTTATAACATATAACGTATAACGTATAACGTATAACGTATAACGTATAATGTATAACGTATAACGTACAACGTATAACGTATAACGTTTAAGGTATAACGTATAACGTATAACGTATAATGTATAACCTATCACGTACAACGTACAACGTATAACGTATAACGTTAAACATATAACGTATAACGTATAACGTATAACGTATAACGTATAACGTATAACGTATAACGTATAAGGTATAAGGTATAACGTATAACGTATAACGTATAACGTATAACGTATAACGTATAACGTATAACGTATAACGTATAACGTATAACGTATAACGTATAACGTATAACGTATAACGTATAACGTATAACGTATAACGTATAACGTATAACGTATAACGTATAACGTATAACGTATAACGTATAACGTATAACGTATAACGTATAACGTATAACGTATAACGTATAACGTATAACGTACAACGTACAACGTACAACGTACAACGTACAACGTACAACGTACAACGTACAACGTACAACGTACAACGTACAACGTACAACGTACAACGTACAACGTACAACGTACAACGTACAACGTACAACGTATAACGTACAACGTTTAAGGTATAACGTATAACGTATAACGTATAACGTATAACGTATAACGTATAACGTATAACGTATAACGTGTAACGTATAACGTATAACGTATAACGTATAACGTATAACGTATAACGTATAACGTATAACGTATAACGTATAACGTATAACGTATAACGTATAACGTATAACGTATAACGTATAACGTATAACGTATAACGTATAACGTATAACGTATAACGTATAACGTATAACGTATAACGTATAACGTATAACGTATAACGTATAACGTATAACGTATAACGTATAACGTATAACGTATAACGTATAACGTATAACGTATAACTTATAACATATAACGTATAACGTATAACGTATAACGTATAATGTATAACGTATAACGTACAACGTATAACGTATAACGTTTAAGGTATAACGTATAACGTATAACGTATAATGTATAACCTATCACGTACAACGTACAACGTATAACGTATAACGTTAAACATATAACGTATAACGTATAACGTATAACGTATAACGTATAACGTATAACGTATAACGTATAACGTATAACGTATAACGTATAACGTATAACGTATAACGTATAACGTATAACGTATAAAGTATAACGTATAACGTATAACGTATAACGTATAACGTATAACGTATAACGTATAACGTATAACGTATAACGTATAACGTATAACGTATAACGTATAACGTATAACGTATAACGTATAACGTATAACGTATAACGTATAACGTATAACGTATAACGTATAACGTATAACGTATAACGTATAACGTATAACGTATAACGTATAACGTATAACGTATAACGTATAACGTATAACGTATAACGTATAACGTATAACGTATAACGTATAACGTATAACGTATAACGTATAACGTATAACGTATAACGTATAACGTAAAACGTATAACGTATAACGTATAACGTATAACGTATAACGTATAACGTATAACGTATAACGTATAAGGTGTAACGTGTAACGTATAACGTATAACGTATAACGTATAACGTATAACGTATAACGTATAACGTATAACGTATAACGTATAACGTATAACGTATAACGTATAACGTATAACGTATAACGTATAACGTATAACGTATAACGTATAACGTATAACGTATAACGTATAACGTATAACGTATAACGTATAACGTATAACGTATAACGTATAACGTATAACGTATAACGTATAACGTATAACGTATAACGTATAACGTATAACGTATAACGTATAACGTATAACGTATAACGTATAACGTATAACGTATAACGTATAACGTATAACGTATAACGTATAACGTATAACGTATAACGTATAACGTATAACGTATAACGTATAACGTATAACGTATAACGTATAACGTATAACGTATAACGTATAACTTATAACATATAACGTATAACGTATAACGTATAACGTATAATGTATAACGTATAACGTACAACGTATAACGTATAACGTTTAAGGTATAACGTATAACGTATAACGTATAATGTATAACCTATCACGTACAACGTACAACGTATAACGTATAACGTTAAACATATAACGTATAACGTATAACGTATAACGTATAACGTATAAGGTATAACGTATAACGTATAACGTATAACGTATAACGTATAACGTATAACGTATAACGTATAACGTATAACGTATAACGTATAACGTATAACGTATAACGTATAACGTATAACGTATAACGTATAACGTATAACGTATAACGTATAACGTATAACGTATAACTTATAACGTATAACGTATAACGTATAACGTATAACGTATAACGTATAACGTATAACGTATAACGTATAACGTATAACGTATAACGTATAACGTATAACGTATAACGTATAACGTATAACGTATAACGTATAACGTACAACGTACAACGTACAACGTACAACGTACAACGTACAACGTACAACGTACAACGTACAACGTACAATGTACAACGTACAACGTACAACGTACAACGTACAACGTAGAACGTACAACGTATAACGTACAACGTTTAAGGTATAACGTATAACGTATAACGTATAACGTATAACGTATAACGTATAACGTATAACGTATAACGTATAACGTATAACGTATAACGTATAACGTATAACGTATAACGTATAACGTATAACGTATAACGTATAACGTATAACGTATAACGTATAACGTATAACGTATAACGTATAACGTATAACGTATAACGTATAACGTATAACGTATAACGTATAACGTATAACGTATAACGTATAACGTATAACGTATAACGTAAAACGTATAACGTATAACGTATAACGTATAACGTATAACGTATAACGTATCACGTATAACGTATAACGTATAACGTATAACGTATAACGTATAACGTACAACGTAGAACGTACAACGTATAACGTACAACGTTTAAGGTACAACGTATAACGTATAACGTATAACGTATAACGTATAACGTATAACGTATAACGTATAACGTATAACGTATAACGTATAACGTATAACGTATAACGTATAACGTATAACGTATAACGTATAACGTATAACGTATAACGTATAACGTATAACGTATAACGTATAACGTATAACGTATAACGTATAACGTATAACGTATAACGTATAACGTATAACGTATAACGTATAACGTATAACGTATAACGTATAACGTATAACGTATAACGTATAACGTATAACGTATAACGTATAACTTATAACATATAACGTATAACGTATAACGTATAACGTATAATGTTTAACGTATAACGTACAACGTATAACGTATAACGTTTAAGGTATAACGTATAACGTATAACTTATAATGTATAACCTATCACGTACAACGTACAACGTATAACGTATAACGTTAAACATATAACGTATAACGTATAACGTATAACGTATAACGTATAAGGTATAACGTATAACGTATAACGTATAAGGTATAACGTATAACGTATAACGTATAACGTATAACGTATAACGTATAACGTATAACGTATAACGTATAACGTATAACGTATAACGTATAACGTATAACGTATAACGTATAACGTATAACGTATAACGTATAACGTATAACGTATAACGTATAACGTATAACGTATAACGTATAACGTATAACGTATAACGTATAACGTATAACGTATAACGTATAACGTATAACGTATAACGTATAACGTATAACGTATAACGTATAACGTATAACGTATAACGTATAACGTATAACGTATAACGTATAACGTATAACGTATAACGTATAACGTATAACGTATAACGTATAACGTATAACGTATAACGTATAACGTATAACGTATAACGTATAACGTATAACGTATAACGTATAACGTATAACGTATAACGTACAACGTAGAACGTACAACGTATAACGTACAACGTTTAAGGTATAACGTATAACGTATAACGTATAACGTATAACGTATAACGTATAACGTATAACGTATAACGTATAACGTATAACGTATAACGTATAACGTATAACGTATAACGTATAACGTATAACGTATAACGTATAACGTATAACGTATAACGTATAACGTATAACGTATAACGTATAACGTATAACGTATAACGTATAACGTATAACGTATAACGTATAACGTATAACGTATAACGTATAACGTATAACGTATAACGTATAACGTATAACGTATAACGTATAACGTATAACGTATAACGTATAACGTATAACGTATAACGTATAACGTATAACGTATAACGTATAACGTATAACGTATAACTTATAACGTATAACGTATAACGTATAACGTATAATGTATAACGTATAACGTACAACGTATAACGTATAACGTTTAAGGTATAACGTATAACGTATAACTTATAATGTATAACCTATCACGTACAACGTACAACGTATAACGTATAACGTTAAACATATAACGTATAACGTATAACGTATAACGTATAACGTATAAGGTATAACGTATAACGTATAACGTATAACGTATAACGTATAACGTATAACGTATAACGTATAACGTATAACGTATAACGTATAACGTATAACGTATAACGTATAACGTATAACGTATAACGTATAACGTATAACGTATAACGTATAACGTATAACGTATAACGTATAACGTATAACGTATAACGTATAACGTATAACGTATAACGTATAACGTATAACGTATAACGTATAACGTAAAACGTATAACGTATAACGTATAACGTATAACGTATAACGTATAACGTATAACGTATAACGTATAACGTGTAACGTGTAACGTATAACGTATAACGTATAACGTATAACGTATAACGTATAACGTATAACGTATAACGTATAACGTATAACGTATAACGTATAACGTATAACGTATAACGTATAACGTATAACGTATAACGTATAACGTATAACGTATAACGTATAACGTATAACGTATAACGTATAACGTATAACGTATAACGTATAACGTATAACGTATAACGTATAACGTATAACGTATAACGTATAACGTATAACGTATAACGTATAACGTATAACGTATAACGTATAACGTATAACGTATAACGTATAACGTATAACGTATAACGTATAACGTATAACGTATAACGTATAACGTATAACGTATAACGTATAACGTATAACGTATAACGTATAACGTATAACGTATAACGTATAACGTATAACGTATAACGTATAACGTATAACGTATAACTTATAACATATAACGTATAACGTATAACGTATAACGTATAATGTATAACGTATAACGTACAACGTATAACGTATAACGTTTAAGGTATAACGTATAACGTATAACGTATAATGTATAACCTATCACGTACAACGTACAACGTATAACGTATAACGTTAAACATATAACGTATAACGTATAACGTATAACGTATAACGTATAAGGTATAACGTATAACGTATAACGTATAACGTATAACGTATAACGTATAACGTATAACGTATAACGTATAACGTATAACGTATAACGTATAACGTATAACGTATAACGTATAACGTATAACGTATAACGTATAACTTATAACGTATAACGTATAACGTATAACGTATAACGTATAACGTATAACGTATAACGTATAACGTATAACGTATAACGTATAACGTATAACGTATAACGTATAACGTATAACGTATAACGTACAACGTACAACGTACAACGTACAACGTACAACGTACAACGTACAACGTACAACGTACAACGTACAATGTACAACGTACAACGTACAACGTACAACGTACAACGTAGAACGTACAACGTATAACGTACAACGTTTAAGGTATAACGTATAACGTATAACGTATAACGTATAACGTATAACGTATAACGTATAACGTATAACGTATAACGTATAACGTATAACGTATAACGTATAACGTATAACGTATAACGTATAACGTATAACGTATAACGTATAACGTATAACGTATAACGTATAACGTATAACGTATAACGTATAACGTATAACGTATAACGTATAACGTATAACGTATAACGTATAACGTATAACGTAAAACGTATAACGTATAACGTATAACGTATAACGTATAACGTATAACGTATAACGTATAACGTATAACGTATAACGTATAACGTATAACGTATAACGTACAACGTAGAACGTACAACGTATAACGTACAACGTTTAAGGTATAACGTATAACGTATAACGTATAACGTATAACGTATAACGTATAACGTATAACGTATAACGTATAACGTATAACGTATAACGTATAACGTATAACGTATAACGTATAACGTATAACGTATAACGTATAACGTATAACGTATAACGTATAACGTATAACGTATAACGTATAACGTATAACGTATAACGTATAACGTATAACGTATAACGTATAACGTATAACGTATAACGTATAACGTATAACGTATAACGTATAACTTATAACATATAACGTATAACGTATAACGTATAACGTATAATGTTTAACGTATAACGTACAACGTATAACGTATAACGTTTAAGGTATAACGTATAACGTATAACTTATAATGTATAACCTATCACGTACAACGTACAACGTATAACGTATAACGTTAAACATATAACGTATAACGTATAACGTATAACGTATAACGTATAAGGTATAACGTATAACGTATAACGTATAAGGTATAACGTATAACGTATAACGTATAACGTATAACGTATAACGTATAACGTATAACGTATAACGTATAACGTATAACGTATAACGTATAACGTATAACGTATAACGTATAACGTATAACGTATAACGTATAACGTATAACGTATAACGTATAACGTATAACGTATAACGTATAACGTATAACGTATAACGTATAACGTATAACGTATAACGTATAACGTATAACGTATAACGTATAACGTATAACGTATAACGTATAACGTATAACGTATAACGTATAACGTATAACGTATAACGTATAACGTATAACGTATAACGTATAACGTATAACGTATAACGTATAACGTATAACGTATAACGTATAACGTATAACGTATAACGTATAACGTATAACGTATAACGTATAACGTATAACGTATAACGTACAACGTAGAACGTACAACGTATAACGTACAACGTTTAAGGTATAACGTATAACGTATAACGTATAACGTATAACGTATAACGTATAACGTATAACGTATAACGTATAACGTATAACGTATAACGTATAACGTATAACGTATAACGTATAACGTATAACGTATAACGTATAACGTATAACGTATAACGTATAACGTATAACGTATAACGTATAACGTATAACGTATAACGTATAACGTATAACGTATAACGTATAACGTATAACGTATAACGTATAACGTATAACGTATAACGTATAACGTATAACGTATAACGTATAACGTATAACGTTTAAGGTATAACGTATAACGTATAACTTATAATGTATAACCTATCACGTACAACGTACAACGTATAACGTATAACGTTAAACATATAACGTATAACGTATAACGTATAACGTATAACGTATAAGGTATAACGTATAACGTATAACGTATAATGTATAACGTATAACGTACAACGTATAACGTATAACGTTTAAGGTATAACGTATAACGTATAACTTATAATGTATAACCTATCACGTACAACGTACAACGTATAACGTATAACGTTAAACATATAACGTATAACGTATAACGTATAACGTATAACGTATAAGGTATAACGTATAACGTATAACGTATAACGTATAACGTATAACGTATAACGTATAACGTATAACGTATAACGTATAACGTATAACGTATAACGTATAACGTATAACGTATAACGTATAACTTATAACATATAACGTATAACGTATAACGTATAACGTATAATGTATAACGTATAACGTACAACGTATAACGTATAACGTTTAAGGTATAACGTATAACGTATAACTTATAATGTATAACCTATCACGTACAACGTACAACGTATAACGTATAACGTTAAACATATAACGTATAACGTATAACGTATAACGTATAACGTATAAGGTATAACGTATAACGTATAACGTATAACGTATAACGTATAACGTATAACGTATAACGTATAACGTATAACGTATAACGTATAACGTATAACGTATAACGTATAACGTATAACGTATAACGTATAACGTATAACGTATAACGTATAACGTATAACGTATAACGTATAACGTATAACGTATAACGTATAACGTATAACGTATAACGTATAACGTATAACGTATAACGTATAACGTATAACGTATAACGTATAACGTATAACGTATAACGTATAACGTATAACGTATAACGTATAACGTATAACGTATAACGTATAACGTATAACGTATAACGTATAACGTATAACGTTTAACGTACAACGTACAACGTACAACGTACAACGTACAACGTACAACGTACAACGTACAACGTACAACGTACAACGTACAACGTACAACGTACAACGTACAACGTACAAGGTAGAACGTACAACGTATAACGTACAACGTTTAAGGTATAACGTATAACGTATAACGTATAACGTATAACGTATAACGTATAACGTATAACGTATAACGTATAACGTATAACGTATAACGTATAACGTATAACGTATAACGTATAACGTATAACGTATAACGTATAACGTATAACGTATAACGTATAACGTATAACGTATAACGTATAACGTATAACGTATAACGTACAAAGTATAACGAACAACGTATAACGTATAACGTATAACGTATAACGTATAACGTATAACGTATAACGTATAACGTATAACGTATAACGAATAACGTACATCGTACAACGTACAACGTATAACGTATAACGTATAACGTATAACGTACAACGTATAACGTATAACGTTTAAGGTATAACGTATAACGTATAACTTATAATGTATAACCTATCACGTACAACGTACAACGTATAACGTATAACGTTAAACATATAACGTATAACGTATAACGTATAACGTATAACGTATAAGGTATAACGTATAACGTATAACGTATAACGTATAACGTATAACGTATAACGTATAACGTATAACGTATAACGTATAACGTATAACGTATAACGTATAACGTATAACGTATAACGTATAACGTATAACGTATAACGTATAACGTATAACGTATAACGTATAACGTATAACGTATAACGTATAACGTATAACGTATAACGTATAACGTATAACGTATAACGTATAACGTATAACGTATAACGTATAACGTATAACGTATAACGTATAACGTATAACGTATAACGTATAACGTATAACGTATAACGTATAACGTATAACGTATAACGTATAACGTATAACGTATAACGTATAACGTATAACGTTTAACGTACAACGTACAACGTACAACGTACAACGTACAACGTACAACGTACAACGTACAACGTACAACGTACAACGTACAACGTACAACGTACAACGTACAACGTACAACGTACAACGTACAACGTACAACGTACAAGGTAGAACGTACAACGTATAACGTACAACGTTTAAGGTATAACGTATAACGTATAACGTATAACGTATAACGTATAACGTATAACGTATAACGTATAACGTATAACGTATAACGTATAACGTATAACGTATAACGTATAACGTATAACGTATAACGTATAACGTATAACGTATAACGTATAACGTATAACGTATAACGTATAACGTATAACGTATAACGTATAACGTATAACGTACAAAGTATAACGAACAACGTATAACGTATAACGTATAACGTATAACGTATAACGTATAACGTATAACGTATAACGTATAACGTATAACGAATAACGTACATCGTACAACGTACAACGTATAACGTATAACGTATAACGTATAACGTATAACGTATAACGTATAACGTATAACGTATAACGTATAACGTATAACGTATAACGTATAACTTTTAACGTTAAACATATAACGTATAACGTATAACTTTTAACGTTAAACATATAACGTATAACGTATAACTTTTAACGTTAAACATATAACGTATAACGTATAACGTTAAACGTAGAACGTATAACGTATAACGTATAACGTATAACGTATAACGTATAACGTATAACGTATAACGTATAACGTATAACGTATAACGTATAACGTATAACGTATAACGTATAACGTATAACGTATAACGTATAACGTATAACGTATAACGTATAACGTATAACGTATAACGTATAACGTATAACGTATAACGTATAACGTATAACGTATAACGTATAACGTATAACGTATAACGTATAACGTATAACGTATAACGTATAACGTATAACGTATAACGTATAACGTATAACGTATAACGTATAACGTATAACGTATAACGTATAACGTATAACGTATAACGTATAACGTATAACGTATAACGTATAACGTATAACGTATAACGTATAACGTATAACGTATAACGTTTAAACGTATAAAGTATAACGTGTAACGTTAAACGTATAACGTATAACGTATAACGTATAACGATAAACATATAACGTATAACGTATAACGTATAATGTATAACGTTAAACATATAACGTATAACGTATAACGTACATCGTACAACGTACAACGTATAACGTATAACGTATAACGTATAACGTATAACGTATAACGTATAACGTATAACGTATAACGTATAACGTATAACGTATAACGTATAACGTATAACTTTTAACGTTAAACATATAACGTATAACGTATAACGTATAATCTTAAACGTATAACCTATAACGTACAACGTATAACGTTTAGACGTATAACGTATAATGTATAACGTATAACGTTATACGTATAATGTATAACGTATAACGTTAAACGTATAACGTATAACGTATAACGTATAACGTATAACGTATAACGTTAAACATATAACGTACAACGTACAACGTATAACGTATAACGTATAACGTATAACGTATAACGTATAACGTATAACGTATAACGTATAACGTATAACGTATAACGTATAACGTATAACGTATAACGTATAACGTATAACGTATAACGTATAACGTATAACGTATAACGTATAACGATAAACATATAACGTATAACGTTTAACGTATAATGTATAACGTTAAACATATAACGTATAACGTATAACGTATAACGAATAACGAATAACGTACAACGTATAACGTATAACGTATAACGTATAACGTATAACGTATAACGTATAACGTATAACGTATAACGTATAACGTATAACGTATAACGTATAACGTATAACGTATAACGTATAACGTATAACGTATAACGTATAACGAATAACGTACATCGTACAACGTACAACGTATAACGTATAACGTATAACGTATAACGTATAACGTATAACGTATAACGTATAACGTATAACGTATAACGTATAACGATAAACATATAACGTATAACGTTTAACGTATAATGTATAACGTTAAACATATAACGTATAACGTATAACGTATAACGAATAACGAATAACGTACAACGTATAACGTATAACGTATAACGTATAACGTATAACGTATAACGTATAACGTATAACGTATAACGTATAACGTATAACGTATAACGTATAACGTATAACGTATAACGTATAACGAATAACGTACATCGTACAACGTATAACGTATAACGTATAACGTATAACGTATAACGTATAACGTATAACGTATAACGTATAACGTATAACGTATAACGTATAACGTATAACGTATAACGTATAACGTATAACGTATAACGTATAACGTATAACGTATAACGTATAACGTATAACGTATAACGTATAACGTATAACGTATAACGTATAACGTATAACGTATAACGTATAACGTATAACGTATAACGTATAACGTATAACGTATAACGTATAACGTATAACGTATAACGTATAACGTATAACGTATAACGTATAACGTATAACGTATAACGTATAACGTATAACGTATAACGTATAACGTATAACGTATAACGTATAACGTATAACGTATAACGTATAACGTATAACGTATAACGTATAACGTATAACGTATAACGTATAACGTATAACGTATAACGTATAACGTATAACGTATAACGTATAACGTATAACGTATAACGTATAACGTATAACGTATAACGTATAACGTATAACGTATAACGTATAACGTATAACGTACAAAGTATAACGAACAACGTATAACGTATAACGTATAACGTATAACGTATAACGTATAACGTATAACGTATAACGTATAACGTATAACGTATAACGTATAACGTATAACGTATAACGTATAACGAATAACGTACATCGTACAACGTACAACGTATAACGTATAACGTATAACGTATAACGTATAACGTATAACGTATAACGTATAACTTTTAACGTTAAACATATAACGTATAACGTATAACTTTTAACGTTAAACATATAACGTATAACGTATAACGTTAAACGTATAACGTATAACGTATAACGTATAACGTATAACGTATAACGTATAACGTATAACGTATAACGTATAACGTATAACGTATAACGTATAACGTATAACGTATAACGTATAACGTATAACGTATAACGTATAACGTATAACGTATAACGTATAACGTATAACGTATAACGTATAACGTATAACGTATAACGTATAACGTATAACGTATAACGTATAACGTATAACGTATAACGTATAACGTATAACGTATAACGTATAACGTATAACGTATAACGTATAACGTATAACGTATAACGTATAACGTATAACGTATAACGTATAACGTATAACGTATAACGTATAACGTATAACGTATAACGTATAACGTATAACGTATAACGTATAACGTATAACGTATAACGTATAACGTATAACGTATAACGTATAACGTATAACGTATAACGTATAACGTATAACGTATAACGTATAACGTATAACGTATAACGTATAACGTATAACGTATAACGTATAACGTATAACGTATAACGTATAACGTATAACGTATAACGTATAACGTATAACGTATAACGTATAACGTATAACGTATAACGTATAACGTATAACGTATAACGTATAACGTATAACGTATAACGTATAACGTATAACGTATAACGTATAACGTATAACGTATAACGTATAACGTATAACGTATAACGTATAACGTATAACGTATAACGTATAACGTATAACGTATAACGTATAACGTATAACGTATAACGTATAACGTATAACGTATAACGTATAACGTATAACGTATAACGTATAACGTATAACGTATAACGTTTAAACGTATAAAGTATAACGTGTAACGTTAAACGTATAACGTATAACGTATAACGTATAACGATAAACATATAACGTATAACGTATAACGTATAATGTATAACGTTAAACGTATAACGTATAACGTATAACGTACATCGTACAACGTACAACGTATAACGTATAACGTATAACGTATAACGCATAACGTATAACGTATAACGTATAACGTATAACGTATAACGTATAACGTATAACGTATAACTTTTAACGTTAAACATATAACGTATAACGTATAACGTATAATCTTAAACGTATAACCTATAACGTACAACGTATAACGTTTAGACGTATAACGTATAATGTATAACGTATAACGTTAAACGTATAATGTATAACGTATAACGTTAAACGTATAACGTATAACGTATAACGTATAACGTATAACGTATAACGTTAAACATATAACGTACAACGTACAACGTATAACGTATAACGTATAACGTATAACGTATAACGTATAACGTATAACGTATAACGTATAACGTATAACGTATAACGTATAACGTATAACGTATAACGTATAACGTATAACGTATAACGTATAACGTATAACGTATAACGTATAACGATAAACATATAACGTATAACGTTTAACGTATAATGTATAACGTTAAACATATAACGTATAACGTATAACGTATAACGAATAACGAATAACGTACAACGTATAACGTATAACGTATAACGTATAACGTATAACGTATAACGTATAACGTATAACGTATAACGTATAACGTATAACGTATAACGTATAACGTATAACGTATAACGTATAACGTATAACGAATAACGTACATCGTACAACGTACAACGTATAACGTTAAACATATAACGTATAACGTATAACGTATAACGTATAACGTATAAGGTATAACGTATAACGTATAACGTATAACGTATAACGTATAACGTATAACGTATAACGTATAACGTATAACGTATAACGTATAACGTATAACGTATAACGTATAACGTATAACGTATAACGTATAACGTATAACGTATAACGTATAACGTATAACGTATAACGTATAACGTATAACGTATAACGTATAACGTATAACGTATAACGTATAACGTATAACGTATAACGTATAACGTATAACGTATAACGTATAACGTATAACGTTTAACGTACAACGTACAACGTACAACGTACAACGTACAACGTACAACGTACAACGTACAACGTACAACGTACAACGTACAACGTACAACGTACAACGTACAACGTACAAGGTAGAACGTACAACGTATAACGTACAACGTTTAAGGTATAACGTATAACGTATAACGTATAACGTATAACGTATAACGTATAACGTATAACGTATAACGTATAACGTATAACGTATAACGTATAACGTATAACGTATAACGTATAACGTATAACGTATAACGTATAACGTATAACGTATAACGTATAACGTATAACGTATAACGTATAACGTACAAAGTATAACGAACAACGTATAACGTATAACGTATAACGTATAACGTATAACGTATAACGTATAACGTATAACGTATAACGTATAACGAATAACGTACATCGTACAACGTACAACGTATAACGTATAACGTATAACGTATAACGTATAACGTATAACGTATAACGTATAACGTATAACGTATAACGTATAACGTATAACGTATAACTTTTAACGTTAAACATATAACGTATAACGTATAACTTTTAACGTTAAACATATAACGTATAACGTATAACTTTTAACGTTAAACATATAACGTATAACGTATAACGTTATACGTAGAACGTATAACGTATAACGTATAACGTATAACGTATAACGTATAACGTATAACGTATAACGTATAACGTATAACGTATAACGTATAACGTATAACGTATAACGTATAACGTATAACGTATAACGTATAACGTATAACGTATAACGTATAACGTATAACGTATAACGTATAACGTATAACGTATAACGTATAACGTATAACGTATAACGTATAACGTATAACGTATAACGTATAACGTATAACGTATAACGTATAACGTATAACGTATAACGTATAACGTATAACGTATAACGTATAACGTATAACGTATAACGTATAACGTATAACGTATAACGTATAACGTATAACGTATAACGTATAACGTATAACGTATAACGTATAACGTATAACGTATAACGTATAACGTATAACGTATAACGTATAACGTATAACGTATAACGTATAACGTATAACGTATAACGTATAACGTATAACGTATAACGTTTAAACGTATAAAGTATAACGTGTAACGTTAAACGTATAACGTATAACGTATAACGTATAACGATAAACATATAACGTATAACGTATAACGTATAATGTATAACGTTAAACATATAACGTATAACGTATAACGTACAACGTACAACGTACAACGTATAACGTATAACGTATAACGTATAACGTATAACGTATAACGTATAACGTATAACGTATAACGTATAACGTATAACGTATAACGTATAACTTTTAACGTTAAACATATAACGTATAACGTATAACGTATAATCTTAAACGTATAACCTATAACGTACAACGTATAACGTTTAGACGTATAACGTATAATGTATAACGTATAACGTTAAACGTATAATGTATAACGTATAACGTTAAACGTATAACGTATAACGTATAACGTATAACGTATAACGTATAACGTTAAACATATAACGTACAACGTACAACGTATAACGTATAACGTATAACGTATAACGTATAACGTATAACGTATAACGTATAACGTATAACGTATAACGTATAACGTATAACGTATAACGTATAACGTATAACGTATAACGTATAACGTATAACGTATAACGTATAACGATAAACATATAACGTATAACGTTTAACGTATAATGTATAACGTTAAACATATAACGTATAACGTATAACGTATAACGAATAACGAATAACGTACAACGTATAACGTATAACGTATAACGTATAACGTATAACGTATAACGTATAACGTATAACGTATAACGTATAACGTATAACGTATAACGTATAACGTATAACGTATAACGTATAACGTATAACGTATAACGAATAACGTACATCGTACAACGTACAACGTATAACGTATAACGTATAACGTATAACGTATAACGTATAACGTATAACGTATAACGTATAACGTATAACGATAAACATATAACGTATAACGTTTAACGTATAATGTATAACGTTAAACATATAACGTATAACGTATAACGTATAACGAATAACGAATAACGTACAACGTATAACGTATAACGTATAACGTATAACGTATAACGTATAACGTATAACGTATAACGTATAACGTATAACGTATAACGTATAACGTATAACGTATAACGTATAACGTATAACGAATAACGTACATCGTACAACGTATAACGTATAACGTATAACGTATAACGTATAACGTATAACGTATAACGTATAACGTATAACGTATAACGTATAACGTATAACGTATAACGTATAACGTATAACGTATAACGTATAACGTATAACGTATAACGTATAACGTATAACGTATAACGTATAACGTATAACGTATAACGTATAACGTATAACGTATAACGTATAACGTATAACGTATAACGTATAACGTATAACGTATAACGTATAACGTATAACGTATAACGTATAACGTATAACGTATAACGTATAACGTATAACGTATAACGTATAACGTATAACGTATAACGTATAACGTATAACGTATAACGTATAACGTATAACGTATAACGTATAACGTATAACGTATAACGTATAACGTATAACGTATAACGTATAACGTATAACGTATAACGTATAACGTATAACGTATAACGTATAACGTATAACGTATAACGTATAACGTATAACGTATAACGTATAACGTATAACGTATAACGTATAACGTATAACGTATAACGTATAACGTATAACGTATAACGTATAACGTATAACGTATAACGTATAACGTATAACGTATAACGTACAAAGTATAACGAACAACGTATAACGTATAACGTATAACGTATAACGTATAACGTATAACGTATAACGTATAACGTATAACGTATAACGTATAACGTATAACGAATAACGTACATCGTACAACGTACAACGTATAACGTATAACGTATAACGTATAACGTATAACGTATAACGTATAACGTATAACGTATAACTTTTAACGTTAAACATATAACGTATAACGTATAACTTTTAACGTTAAACATATAACGTATAACGTATAACGTTAAACGTATAACGTATAACGTATAACGTATAACGTATAACGTATAACGTATAACGTATAACGTATAACGTATAACGTATAACGTATAACGTATAACGTATAACGTATAACGTATAACGTATAACGTATAACGTATAACGTATAACGTATAACGTATAACGTATAACGTATAACGTATAACGTATAACGTATAACGTATAACGTATAACGTATAACGTATAACGTATAACGTATAACGTATAACGTATAACGTATAACGTATAACGTATAACGTATAACGTATAACGTATAACGTATAACGTATAACGTATAACGTATAACGTATAACGTATAACGTATAACGTATAACGTATAACGTATAACGTATAACGTATAACGTATAACGTATAACGTATAACGTATAACGTATAACGTATAACGTATAACGTATAACGTATAACGTATAACGTATAACGTATAACGTATAACGTATAACGTATAACGTATAACGTATAACGTATAACGTATAACGTATAACGTATAACGTATAACGTATAACGTATAACGTATAACGTATAACGTATAACGTATAACGTATAACGTATAACGTATAACGTATAACGTACAAAGTATAACGAACAACGTATAACGTATAACGTATAACGTATAACGTATAACGTATAACGTATAACGTATAACGTATAACGTATAACGTATAACGAATAACGTACATCGTACAACGTACAACGTATAACGTATAACGTATAACGTATAACGTATAACGTATAACGTATAACTTTTAACGTTAAACATATAACGTATAACGTATAACTTTTAACGTTAAACATATAACGTATAACGTATAACGTTAAACGTATAACGTATAACGTATAACGTATAACGTATAACGTATAACGTATAACGTATAACGTATAACGTATAACGTATAACGTATAACGTATAACGTATAACGTATAACGTATAACGTATAACGTATAACGTATAACGTATAACGTATAACGTATAACGTATAACGTATAACGTATAACGTATAACGTATAACGTATAACGTATAACGTATAACGTATAACGTATAACGTATAACGTATAACGTATAACGTATAACGTATAACGTATAACGTATAACGTATAACGTATAACGTATAACGTATAACGTATAACGTACAAAGTATAACGAACAACGTATAACGTATAACGTATAACGTATAACGTATAACGTATAACGTATAACGTATAACGTATAACGTATAACGTATAACGTATAACGAATAACGTACATCGTACAACGTACAACGTATAACGTATAACGTATAACGTATAACGTATAACGTATAACTTTTAACGTTAAACATATAACGTATAACGTATAACTTTTAACGTTAAACATATAACGTATAACGTATAACGTTAAACGTATAACGTATAACGTATAACGTATAAGGTATAACGTTAAACATATAACGTATAACGTATATCGTATAACGTATAACGTATAACCTACAACGATAAACATATAACGTATAACGTATAACGTATAATGTATAACGTATAACGTACAACGTACAACGTACAACGTATAACGTATAACGATAACATATAACGTATAACGTATAACGTATAATGTATAACGTATAACGTATAACGTATAACGTATAACGTATAACGTATAACGTATAACGTATAACGTATAACGTATAACGTATAACGTATAACGTATAACGTATAACGTATAACGTATAACGTATAACGTATAACGTATAACGTATAACGTATAACGTATAACGTGTAACGTTAAACGTATAACGTATAACGTATAACGATAAACATATAACGTATAACGTATAACGTATAATGTATAACGTTAAACATATAACGTATAACGTATAACGTATAACGTATAACGTATAACGAATAACGTACAACGTACAACGTATAACGTATAACGTACAACGTATAACGTATAACGTATAACCTACAACGATAAACATATAACGTATAACGTATAACGTATAATGTATAACGTATAACGTACAACGTACAACGTACAACGTATAACGTATAACGTATAATGTATAACGTATAACGTATAACGTATAACGTATAACGTATAACGAATAACGTACATCGTACAACGTACAACGTATAACGTATAACGTATAACGTATAACGTATAACGTATAACGTATAACGTATAACGTATAACGTATAACGTATAACGTATAACTTTTAACGTTAAACATATAACGTATAACGTATAACGTATAATCTTAAACGTATAACCTATAACGTACAACGTATAACGTTTAGACGTATAACGTATAATGTATAACGTATAACGTTAAACGTATAATGTATAACGTATAACGTTAAACGTATAACGTATAACGTATAACGTATAACGTATAACGTATAACGTTAAACATATAACGTACAACGTACAACGTATAACGTATAACGTATAACGTATAACGTATAACGTATAACGTATAACGTATAACGTATAACGTATAACGTATAACGTATAACGTATAACGTATAACGTATAACGATAAACATATAACGTATAACGTTTAACGTATAATGTATAACGTTAAACATATAACGTATAACGTATAACGTATAACGAATAACGAATAACGTACAACGTATAACGTATAACGTATAACGTATAACGTATAACGTATAACGTATAACGTATAACGTATAACGTATAACGTATAACGTATAACGTATAACGTATAACGAATAACGTACATCGTACAACGTACAACGTATAACGTATAACGTATAACGTATAACGTATAACGTATAACGTATAACGTATAACGTATAACGTATAACTTTTAACGTTAAACATATAACGTATAACGTATAACGTATAATCTTAAACGTATAACCTATAACGTACAACGTATAACGTTTAGACGTATAACGTATAATGTATAACGTATAACGTTAAACGTATAACGTTAAACGTATAACGTATAACGTATAACGTATAACGTATAACGTATAACGTTAAACATATAACGTACAACGTACAACGTATAACGTATAACGTATAACGTATAACGTATAACGTATAACGTATAACGTATAACGTATAACGTATAACGTATAACGTATAACGTATAACGTATAACGTATAACGTATAACGTATAACGTATAACGTATAACGTAGAACGTAGAACGTATAACGTATAACGTATAACGTATAACGTATAACGTATAACGTATAACGTATAACGTATAACGTATAACGTATAACGTATAACGTATAACGTATAACGTATAACGTATAACGTATAACGTATAACGTATAACGTATAACGTATAACGTATAACGTATAACGTATATCGCATAACGTATAACGTATAATGTTAAACGTATAACCTATAACGTACAACGTATAACGTTTAAACGTATAACGTATAATGTATAACGTGTAACGTTAAACGTATAACGTATAGCGCATAACGTATAACGTATAACGTATAACGCATAACGTATAACGTATAACGTATAATGTTAAACGTATAACGTATATCGTATAACGTATAACGTATAACGTATAACGTATAACGTATAACGTATAACGTATAACGTATAACGTATAACGTATAACGTATAACGTATAACGTATAACGTATAACGTATAACGTATAACGTATAACGTATAACGTATAACGTATAACGTATAACGTATAACGTATAACGTATAACGTATAACGTATAACGTATAACGTATAACGTATAACGTATAACGTATAACGTACAACGTATAACGTACAACGTATAACGTATAACGTATAACGTATAACGTATAACGTATAACGTATAACGTATAACGTTAAACATATAACGTATAACGTATAACGTATAACGTATAACGTATAACGTATAACGTATAACGAATAACGTATAACGTATAACGTATAACGTATAACGTATAACGTATAACGTATTACGTATAACGTATAACGTATAACGTATAACGTATAACGTATAACGTATAACGTATAACGTATAACGTATAACGTATAACGTATAACGTATAACGTATAACTTATAACATATAACGTATAACGTATAACGTATAACGTATAACGTATAATGTATAACGTATAACGTACAACGTATAACGTATAACGTTTAAGGTATAACGTATAACGTATAACGTATAATGTATAACCTATCACGTACAACGTACAACGTATAACGTATAACGTATAACGTATAACGTATAACGTATAACGTATAACGAATAACGTACATCGTACAACGTACAACGTATAACGTATAACGTATAACGTATAACGTATAACGTATAACGTATAACGTATAACGTATAACGTATAACGTATAACTTTTAACGTTAAACATATAACGTATAACGTATAACGTATAATCTTAAACGTATAACCTATAACGTACAACGTATAACGTTTAGACGTATAACGTATAATGTATAACGTATAACGTTAAACGTATAATGTATAACGTATAACGTTAAACGTATAACGTATAACGTATAACGTATAACGTATAACGTATAACGTTAAACATATAACGTACAACGTACAACGTATAACGTATAACGTATAACGTATAACGTATAACGTATAACGTATAACGTATAACGTATAACGTATAACGTATAACGTATAACGTATAACGTATAACGTATAACGTATAACGATAAACATATAACGTATAACGTTTAACGTATAATGTATAACGTTAAACATATAACGTATAACGTATAACGTATAACGAATAACGAATAACGTACAACGTATAACGTATAACGTATAACGTATAACGTATAACGTATAACGTATAACGTATAACGTATAACGTATAACGTATAACGTATAACGTATAACGTATAACGTATAACGTATAACGTATAACGTATAACGAATAACGTACATCGTACAACGTACAACGTATAACGTATAACGTATAACGTATAACGTATAACGTATAACGTATAACGTATAACGTATAACGTATAACGTATAACTTTTAACGTTAAACATATAACGTATAACGTATAACGTATAATCTTAAACGTATAACCTATAACGTACAACGTATAACGTTTAGACGTATAACGTATAATGTATAACGTATAACGTTAAACGTATAACGTTAAACGTATAACGTATAACGTATAACGTATAACGTATAACGTTAAACATATAACGTACAACGTACAACGTATAACGTATAACGTATAACGTATAACGTATAACGTATAACGTATAACGTATAACGTATAACGTATAACGTATAACGTATAACGTATAACGTATAACGTATAACGTATAACGTATAACGTATAACGTAGAACGTAGAACGTAT
This sequence comes from Lasioglossum morio, assembly GCA_916610235.2. Lineage (NCBI taxonomy): Eukaryota > Metazoa > Arthropoda > Insecta > Hymenoptera > Halictidae > Lasioglossum > Lasioglossum morio. The sequence continues at coordinate 23,402 of CAKAJA020000444.1, forward strand.
AACGTATAACGTATAACGTATAACGTATAACGTATAACGTATAACGTATAACGTATAACGTATAACGTATAACGTATAACGTATAACGTATAACGTATAACGTATAACGTATAACGTATAACGTATAACGTATAACGTATATCGCATAACGTATAACGTATAATGTTAAACGTATAACCTATAACGTACAACGTATAACGTTTAAACGTATAACGTATAATGTATAACGTGTAACGTTAAACGTATAACGTATAGCGCATAACGTATAACGTATAACGTATAACGCATAACGTATAACGTATAACGTATAATGTTAAACGTATAACGTATATCGTATAACGTATAACGTATAACGTATAACGTATAACGTATAACGTATAACGTATAACGTATAACGTATAACGTATAACGTATAACGTATAACGTATAACGTATAACGTATAACGTATAACGTATAACGTATAACGTATAACGTATAACGTATAACGTATAACGTATAACGTATAACGTATAACGTATAACGTATAACGTATAACGTATAACGTATAACGTATAACGTATAACGTATAACGTACAACGTATAACGTACAACGTATAACGTATAACGTATAACGTATAACTTATAACGTATAACGTATAACGTTAAACATATAACGTATAACGTATAACGTATAACGTATAACGTATAACGTATAACGTATAACGTATAACGTATAACGAATAACGTATAACGTATAACGTATAACGTATAACGTATAACGTATTACGTATAACGTATAACGTATAACGTATAACGTATAACGTATAACGTATAACGTATAACGTATAACGTATAACGTATAACGTATAACGTATAACGTATAACTTATAACATATAACGTATAACGTATAACGTATAACGTATAATGTATAACGTATAACGTACAACGTATAACGTATAACGTTTAAGGTATAACGTATAACGTATAACGTATAATGTATAACCTATCACGTACAACGTACAACGTATAACGTATAACGTTAAACATATAACGTATAACGTATAACGTATAACGTATAAGGTATAAGGTATAACGTATAACGTATAACGTATAACGTATAACGTATAACGTATAACGTATAACGTATAACGTATAACGTATAACGTATAACGTATAACGTATAACGTATAACGTATAGCGTATAACGTATAACGCATAACGTATAACGTATAATGTTAAACGTATAACGTATAAATTATAACGTATAACGTATAACGTATAACGTAAAACGTATAACGTACAACGTACAACGTACAACGTACAACGTACAACGTATAACGTATAACGTTTAAGGTATAACGTATAACGTATCACGTATAACGTATAACGTATAACGTATAACGTACAACGTATAACGTATAACGTTTAAGGTATAACGTATAACGTATAACGTATAATGTATAACCTATCACGTACAACGTACAACGTATAACGTATAACGTTAAACATATAACGTATAACGTATAACGTATAACGTATAACGTATAAGGTATAACGTATAACGTATAACGTATAACGTATAACGTATAACGTATAACGTATAACGTATAACGTATAACGTATAACGTATAACGTATAACGTATAACGTATAACGTATAACGTATAACGTATAACGTATAACGTATAACGTATAACGTATAACGTATAACGTATAACGTATAACGTATAACGTATAACGTATAACGTATAACGTATAACGTATAACGTATAACGTATAACGTATAACGTATAACGTATAACGTATAACGTATAACGTATAACGTATAACGTATAACGTATAACGTATAACGTATAACGTATAACGTATAACGTATAACGTATAACGTATAACGTATAACGTATAACGTATAACGTATAACGTATAACGTATAACGTATAACGTACAACGTACAACGTACAACGTACAACGTACAACGTACAACGTACAACGTACAACGTACAACGTACAACGTACAACGTACAACGTACAACGTACAACGTACAACGTACAACGTACAACGTACAACGTATAACGTATAACGTATAACGTATAACGTATAACGTATAACGTATAACGTATAACGTATAACGTATAACGTACAACGTACAACGTACAACGTACAACGTACAACGTACAACGTACAACGTACAACGTACAACGTACAACGTACAACGTACAACGTACAACGTACAACGTACAACGTACAACGTACAACGTACAACGTACAACGTACAACGTACAACGTACAACGTACAACGTACAACGTACAACGTACAACGTATAACGTATAACGTATAACGTATAACGTTTAAGGTATAACGTATAACGTATCACGTATAACGTATAACGTATAACGTATAACGTATAACGTATAACGTATAACGTATAACGTATAACGTATAACGTATAACGTATAACGTATAACGTATAACGTATAACGTATAACGTATAACGTATAACGTATAACGTATAACGTATAACGTATAACGTATAACGTATAACGTATAACGTATAACGTATAACGTATAACGTATAACGTATAACGTATAACGTATAACGTATAACGTATAACGTATAACGTATAACGTATAACGTATAACGTATAACGTATAACGTATAACGTATAACGTATAACGTATAACGTATAACGTATAACGTATAACGTATAACGTAAAACGTATAACGTACAACGTACAACGTACAACGTACAACGTACAACGTATAACGTATAACGTTTAAGGTATAACGTATAACGTATCACGTATAACGTATAACGTATAACGTATAACGTATAACGTATAACGTACAACGTATAACGTATAACGTTTAAGGTATAACGTATAACGTATAACGTATAATGTATAACCTATCACGTACAACGTACAACGTATAACGTATAACGTTAAACATATAACGTACAACGTACAACGTACAACGTATAACGTATAACGTATAATGTATAACGTATAACGTATAACGTATAACGTATAACGAATAACGTACATCGTACAACGTACAACGTATAACGTATAACGTATAACGTATAACGTATAACGTATAACGTATAACGTATAACGTATAACGTATAACTTTTAACGTTAAACATATAACGTATAACGTATAACGTATAATCTTAAACGTATAACCTATAACGTACAACGTATAACGTTTAGACGTATAACGTATAATGTATAACGTATAACGTTAAACGTATAATGTATAACGTATAACGTTAAACGTATAACGTATAACGTATAACGTATAACGTATAACGTATAACGTTAAACATATAACGTACAACGTACAACGTATAACGTATAACGTATAACGTATAACGTATAACGTATAACGTATAACGTATAACGTATAACGTATAACGTATAACGTATAACGTATAACGTATAACGTATAACGTATAACGATAAACATATAACGTATAACGTTTAACGTATAATGTATAACGTTAAACATATAACGTATAACGTATAACGTATAACGAATAACGAATAACGTACAACGTATAACGTATAACGTATAACGTATAACGTATAACGTATAACGTATAACGTATAACGTATAACGTATAACGTATAACGTATAACGTATAACGTATAACGTATAACGTATAACGAATAACGTACAACGTACAACGTACAACGTATAACGTATAACGTATAACGTATAACGTATAACGTATAACGTATAACGTATAACGTATAACGTATAACGTATAACGTATAACTTTTAACGTTAAACATATAACGTATAACGTATAACGTATAATCTTAAACGTATAACCTATAACGTACAACGTATAACGTTTAGACGTATAACGTATAATGTATAACGTATAACGTTAAACGTATAATGTATAACGTATAACGTTAAACGTATAACGTATAACGTATAACGTATAACGTATAACGTATAACGTTAAACATATAACGTACAACGTACAACGTATAACGTATAACGTATAACGTATAACGTATAACGTATAACGTATAACGTATAACGTATAACGTATAACGTATAACGTATAACGTATAACGTATAACGTATAACGTATAACGTATAACGTATAACGATAAACATATAACGTATAACGTTTAACGTATAATGTATAACGTTAAACATATAACGTATAACGTATAACGTATAACGAATAACGAATAACGTACAACGTATAACGTATAACGTATAACGTATAACGTATAACGTATAACGTATAACGTATAACGTATAACGTATAACGTATAACGTATAACGTATAACGTATAACGTATAACGTATAACGTATAACGTATAACGAATAACGTACATCGTACAACGTACAACGTATAACGTATAACGTATAACGTATAACGTATAACGTATAACGTATAACGTATAACGTATAACGTATAACGTATAACGTATAACTTTTAACGTTAAACATATAACGTATAACGTATAACGTATAATCTTAAACGTATAACCTATAACGTACAACGTATAACGTTTAGACGTATAACGTATAATGTATAACGTATAACGTTAAACGTATAACGTTAAACGTATAACGTATAACGTATAACGTATAACGTATAACGTATAACGTATAACGTATAACGTATAACGTTAAACATATAACGTACAACGTACAACGTATAACGTATAACGTATAACGTATAACGTATAACGTATAACGTATAACGTATAACGTATAACGTATAACGTATAACGTATAACGTATAACGTATAACGTATAACGTATAACGTATAACGTATAACGTATAACGTATAACGTATAACGTAGAACGTAGAACGTATAACGTATAACGTATAACGTATAACGTATAACGTATAACGTATAACGTATAACGTATAACGTATAACGTATAACGTATAACGTATAACGTATAACGTATAACGTATAACGTATAACGTATAACGTATAACGTATAACGTATATCGCATAACGTATAACGTATAATGTTAAACTTATAACCTATAACGTACAACGTATAACGTTTAAACGTATAACGTATAATGTATAACGTGTAACGTTAAACGTATAACGTATAGCGCATAACGTATAACGTATAACGTATAACGCATAACGTATAACGTATAACGTATAATGTTAAACGTATAACGTATATCGTATAACGTATAACGTATAACGTATAACGTATAACGTATAACGTATAACGTATAACGTATAACGTATAACGTATAACGTATAACGTATAACGTATAACGTATAACGTATAACGTATAACGTATAACGTATAACGTATAACGTATAACGTATAACGTATAACGTATAACGTATAACGTATAACGTATAACGTATAACGTATAACGTATAACGTATAACGTATAACGTATAACGTATAACGTATAACGTATAACGTATAACGTATAACGTACAACGTATAACGTACAACGTATAACGTATAACGTATAACGTATAACGTATAACGTATAACGTATAACGTATAACGTTAAACATATAACGTATAACGTATAACGTATAACGTATAACGTATAACGTATAACGTATAACGAATAACGTATAACGTATAACGTATAACGTATAACGTATAACGTATTACGTATAACGTATAACGTATAACGTATAACGTATAACGTATAACGTATAACGTATAACGTATAACGTATAACGTATAACGTATAACGTATAACGTATAACTTATAACATATAACGTATAACGTATAACGTATAACGTATAATGTATAACGTATAACGTACAACGTATAACGTATAACGTTTAAGGTATAACGTATAACGTATAACGTATAATGTATAACCTATCACGTACAACGTACAACGTATAACGTATAACGTATAACGTATAACGTATAACGTATAACGTATAACGTATAACGAATAACGTACATCGTACAACGTACAACGTATAACGTATAACGTATAACGTATAACGTATAACGTATAACGTATAACGTATAACGTATAACGTATAACGTATAACTTTTAACGTTAAACATATAACGTATAACGTATAACGTATAATCTTAAACGTATAACCTATAACGTACAACGTATAACGTTTAGACGTATAACGTATAATGTATAACGTATAACGTTAAACGTATAATGTATAACGTATAACGTTAAACGTATAACGTATAACGTATAACGTATAACGTATAACGTATAACGTTAAACATATAACGTACAACGTACAACGTATAACGTATAACGTATAACGTATAACGTATAACGTATAACGTATAACGTATAACGTATAACGTATAACGTATAACGTATAACGTATAACGTATAACGTATAACGTATAACGATAAACATATAACGTATAACGTTTAACGTATAATGTATAACGTTAAACATATAACGTATAACGTATAACGTATAACGAATAACGAATAACGTACAACGTATAACGTATAACGTATAACGTATAACGTATAACGTATAACGTATAACGTATAACGTATAACGTATAACGTATAACGTATAACGTATAACGTATAACGTATAACGTATAACGAATAACGTACATCGTACAACGTACAACGTATAACGTATAACGTATAACGTATAACGTATAACGTATAACGTATAACGTATAACGTATAACGTATAACGTATAACGTATAACTTTTAACGTTAAACATATAACGTATAACGTATAACGTATAATCTTAAACGTATAACCTATAACGTACAACGTATAACGTTTAGACGTATAACGTATAATGTATAACGTATAACGTTAAACGTATAACGTTAAACGTATAACGTATAACGTATAACGTATAACGTATAACGTATAACGTTAAACATATAACGTACAACGTACAACGTATAACGTATAACGTATAACGTATAACGTATAACGTATAACGTATAACGTATAACGTATAACGTATAACGTATAACGTATAACGTATAACGTATAACGTATAACGTATAACGTAGAACGTATAACGTATAACGTATAACGTATAACGTATAACGTATAACGTATAACGTATAACGTATAACGTATAACGTATAACGTATAACGTATAACGTATAACGTATAACGTATAACGTATAACGTATAACGTATAACGTATAACGTATAACGTATATCGCATAACGTATAACGTATAATGTTAAACGTATAACCTATAACGTACAACGTATAACGTTTAAACGTATAACGTATAATGTATAACGTGTAACGTTAAACGTATAACGTATAGCGCATAACGTATAACGTATAACGTATAACGCATAACGTATAACGTATAACGTATAATGTTAAACGTATAACGTATATCGTATAACGTATAACGTATAACGTATAACGTATAACGTATAACGTATAACGTATAACGTATAACGTATAACGTATAACGTATAACGTATAACGTATAACGTATAACGTATAACGTATAACGTATAACGTATAACGTATAACGTATAACGTATAACGTATAACGTATAACGTATAACGTATAACGTATAACGTATAACGTATAACGTATAACGTATAACGTATAACGTATAACGTATAACGTATAACGTATAACGTATAACGTATAACGTACAACGTATAACGTACAACGTATAACGTATAACGTATAACGTATAACGTATAACGTATAACGTATAACGTATAACGTTAAACATATAACGTATAACGTATAACGTATAACGTATAACGTATAACGTATAACGTATAACGTATAACGAATAACGTATAACGTATAACGTATAACGTATAACGTATAACGTATTACGTATAACGTATAACGTATAACGTATAACGTATAACGTATAACGTATAACGTATAACGTATAACGTATAACGTATAACGTATAACGTATAACGTATAACTTATAACATATAACGTATAACGTATAACGTATAACGTATAATGTATAACGTATAACGTACAACGTATAACGTATAACGTTTAAGGTATAACGTATAACGTATAACGTATAATGTATAACCTATCACGTACAACGTACAACGTATAACGTATAACGTTAAACATATAACGTATAACGTATAACGTATAACGTATAAGGTATAAGGTATAACGTATAACGTATAACGTATAACGTATAACGTATAACGTATAACGTATAACGTATAACGTATAACGTATAACGTATAACGTATAACGTATAACGTATAGCGTATAACGTATAACGCATAACGTATAACGTATAATGTTAAACGTATAACGTATAAATTATAACGTATAACGTATAACGTATAACGTAAAACGTATAACGTACAACGTACAACGTACAACGTACAACGTACAACGTATAACGTATAACGTTTAAGGTATAACGTATAACGTATCACGTATAACGTATAATGTATAACGTATAACGTACAACGTATAACGTATAACGTTTAAGGTATAACGTATAACGTATAACGTATAATGTATAACCTATCACGTACAACGTACAACGTATAACGTATAACGTTAAACATATAACGTATAACGTATAACGTATAACGTATAACGTATAAGGTATAACGTATAACGTATAACGTATAACGTATAACGTATAACGTATAACGTATAACGTATAACGTATAACGTATAACGTATAACGTATAACGTATAACGTATAACGTATAACGTATAACGTATAACGTATAACGTATAACGTATAACGTATAACGTATAACGTATAACGTATAACGTATAACGTATAACGTATAACGTATAACGTATAACGTATAACGTAGAACGTACAACGTACAACGTACAACGTACAACGTACAACGTACAACGTACAACGTACAACGTACAACGTACAACGTACAACGTACAACGTACAACGTACAACGTACAACGTACAACGTAGAACGTACAACGTATAACGTATAACGTATAACGTATAACGTATAACGTATAACGTATAACGTATAACGTATAACGTATAACGTATAACGTACAACGTACAACGTACAACGTACAACGTACAACGTACAACGTACAACGTACAACGTACAACGTACAACGTACAACGTACAACGTACAACGTACAACGTACAACGTACAACGTACAACGTACAACGTACAACGTACAACGTACAACGTACAACGTACAACGTACAACGTAGAACGTAGAACGTACAACGTATAACGTATAACGTATAACGTATAACGTTTAAGGTATAACGTATAACGTATCACGTATAACGTATAACGTATAACGTGTAACGTATAACGTATAACGTATAACGTATAACGTATAACGTATAACGTATAACGTATAACGTATAACGTATAACGTATAACGTATAACGTATAACGTATAACGTATAACGTATAACGTATAACGTATAACGTATAACGTATAACGTATAACGTATAACGTATAACGTATAACGTATAACGTATAACGTATAACGTATAACGTATAACGTATAACGTATAACGTATAACGTATAACGTAAAACGTATAACGTACAACGTACAACGTACAACGTACAACGTATAACGTATAACGTTTAAGGTATAACGTATAACGTATCACGTATAACGTATAACGTATAACGTATAACGTATAACGTATAACGTACAACGTATAACGTATAACGTTTAAGGTATAACGTATAACGTATAACGTATAATGTATAACCTATCACGTACAACGTACAACGTATAACGTATAACGTTAAACATATAACGTACAACGTACAACGTACAACGTATAACGTATAACGTATAATGTATAACGTATAACGTATAACGTATAACGTATAACGTATAACGAATAACGTACATCGTACAACGTACAACGTATAACGTATAACGTATAACGTATAACGTATAACGTATAACGTATAACGTATAACGTATAACTTTTAACGTTAAACATATAACGTATAACGTATAACGTATAATCTTAAACGTATAACCTATAACGTACAACGTATAACGTTTAGACGTATAACGTATAATGTATAACGTATAACGTTAAACGTATAATGTATAACGTATAACGTTAAACGTATAACGTATAACGTATAACGTATAACGTATAACGTATAACGTTAAACATATAACGTACAACGTACAACGTATAACGTATAACGTATAACGTATAACGTATAACGTATAACGTATAACGTATAACGTATAACGTATAACGTATAACGTATAACGTATAACGTATAACGTATAACGTATAACGTATAACGATAAACATATAACGTATAACGTTTAACGTATAATGTATAACGTTAAACATATAACGTATAACGTATAACGTATAACGAATAACGAATAACGTACAACGTATAACGTATAACGTATAACGTATAACGTATAACGTATAACGTATAACGTATAACGTATAACGTATAACGTATAACGTATAACGTATAACGTATAACGTATAACGTATAACGAATAACGTACATCGTACAACGTACAACGTATAACGTATAACGTATAACGTATAACGTATAACGTATAACGTATAACGTATAACGTATAACGTATAACGTATAACGTATAACTTTTAACGTTAAACATATAACGTATAACGTATAACGTACAACGTACAACGTACAACGTACAACGTACAACGTATAACGTTTAAGGTATAACGTATAACGTATAACGTATAACGTATAACTTTTAACGTTAAACATATAACGTATAACGTATAACGTATAATCTTAAACGTATAACCTATAACGTACAACGTATAACGTTTAGACGTATAACGTATAATGTATAACGTATAACGTTAAACGTATAATGTATAACGTATAACGTTAAACGTATAACGTATAACGTATAACGTATAACGTATAACGTATAACGTTAAACATATAACGTACAACGTACAACGTATAACGTATAACGTATAACGTATAACGTATAACGTATAACGTATAACGTATAACGTATAACGTATAACGTATAACGTATAACGTATAACGTATAACGTATAACGTATAACGTATAACGTATAACGTATAACGATAAACATATAACGTATAACGTTTAACGTATAATGTATAACGTTAAACATATAACGTATAACGTATAACGTATAACGAATAACGAATAACGTACAACGTATAACGTATAACGTATAACGTATAACGTATAACGTATAACGTATAACGTATAACGTATAACGTATAACGTATAACGTATAACGTATAACGTATAACGTATAACGTATAACGAATAACGTACATCGTACAACGTACAACGTATAACGTATAACGTATAACGTATAACGTATAACGTATAACGTATAACGTATAACGTATAACGTATAACGTATAACGTATAACTTTTAACGTTAAACATATAACGTATAACGTATAACGTACAACGTACAACGTACAACGTACAACGTACAACGTATAACGTATCACGTATAACGTATAACGTATAACGTATAACGTATAACGTATAACGTATAACGTATAACGTATAACGTATAACGTACAACGTATAACGTATAACGTTTAAGGTATAACGTATAACGTATAACGTATAATGTATAACCTATCACGTACAACGTACAACGTATAACGTATAACGTTAAACATATAACGTACAACGTACAACGTACAACGTATAACGTATAACGTATAATGTATAACGTATAACGTATAACGTATAACGTATAACGTATAACGAATAACGTACATCGTACAACGTACAACGTATAACGTATAACGTATAACGTATAACGTATAACGTATAACGTATAACGTATAACGTATAACGTATAACTTTTAACGTTAAACATATAACGTATAACGTATAACGTATAATCTTAAACGTATAACCTATAACGTACAACGTATAACGTTTAGACGTATAACGTATAATGTATAACGTATAACGTTAAACGTATAATGTATAACGTATAACGTTAAACGTATAACGTATAACGTATAACGTATAACGTATAACGTATAACGTTAAACATATAACGTACAACGTACAACGTATAACGTATAACGTATAACGTATAACGTATAACGTATAACGTATAACGTATAACGTATAACGTATAACGTATAACGTATAACGTATAACGTATAACGTATAACGTATAACGTATAACGATAAACATATAACGTATAACGTTTAACGTATAATGTATAACGTTAAACATATAACGTATAACGTATAACGTATAACGTATAACGAATAACGTACAACGTATAACGTATAACGTATAACGTATAACGTATAACGTATAACGTATAACGTATAACGTATAACGTATAACGTATAACGTATAACGTATAACGTATAACGTATAACGTATAACGAATAACGTACATCGTACAACGTACAACGTATAACGTATAACGTATAACGTATAACGTATAACGTATAACGTATAACGTATAACGTATAACGTATAACGTATAACGTATAACTTTTAACGTTAAACATATAACGTATAACGTATAACGTATAATCTTAAACGTATAACCTATAACGTACAACGTATAACGTTTAGACGTATAACGTATAATGTATAACGTATAACGTTAAACGTATAACGTTAAACGTATAACGTATAACGTATAACGTATAACGTATAACGTATAACGTTAAACATATAACGTACAACGTACAACGTATAACGTATAACGTATAACGTATAACGTATAACGTATAACGTATAACGTATAACGTATAACGTATAACGTATAACGTATAACGTATAACGTATAACGTATAACGTAGAACGTATAACGTATAACGTATAACGTATAACGTATAACGTATAACGTATAACGTATAACGTATAACGTATAACGTATAACGTATAACGTATAACGTATAACGTATAACGTATAACGTATAACGTATAACGTATAACGTATAACGTATAACGTATATCGCATAACGTATAACGTATAATGTTAAACGTATAACCTATAACGTACAACGTATAACGTTTAAACGTATAACGTATAATGTTAAACGTATAACGTATATCGTATAACGTATAACGTATAACGTATAACGTATAACGTATAACGTATAACGTATAACGTATAACGTATAACGTATAATGTATAACGTATAACGTATAACGTATAACGTATAACGTATAACGTATAACGTATAACGTATAACGTATAACGTATAACGTATAACGTATAACGTATAACGTATAACGTATAACGTATAACGTATAACGTATAACGTATAACGTATAACGTACAACGTATAACGTACAACGTATAACGTATAACGTATAACGTATAACGTATAACGTATAACGTATAACGTATAACGTTAAACATATAACGTATAACGTATAACGTATAACGTATAACGTATAACGTATAACGTATAACGTATAACGAATAACGTATAACGTATAACGTATAACGTATCACGTATAACGTATTACGTATAACGTATAACGTATAACGTATAACGTATAACGTATAACGTATAACGTATAACGTATAACGTATAACGTATAACGTATAACGTATAACGTATAACGTATAACTTATAACATATAACGTATAACGTATAACGTATAACGTATAATGTATAACGTATAACGTACAACGTATAACGTATAACGTTTAAGGTATAACGTATAACGTATAACGTATAATGTATAACCTATCACGTACAACGTACAACGTATAACGTATAACGTTAAACATATAACGTATAACGTATAACGTATAACGTATAACGTATAAGGTATAACGTATAACGTATAACGTATAACGTATAACGTATAACGTATAACGTATAACGTATAACGTATAACGTATAACGTATAACGTATAACGTATAACGTATAGCGTATAACGTATAACGCATAACGTATAACGTATAATGTTAAACGTATAACGTATAAATTATAACGTATAACGTATAACGTATAACGTAAAACGTATAACGTACAACGTACAACGTACAACGTACAACGTACAACGTATAACGTATAACGTTTAAGGTATAACGTATAACGTATCACGTATAACGTATAATGTATAACGTATAACGTACAACGTATAACGTATAACGTTTAAGGTATAACGTATAACGTATAACGTATAATGTATAACCTATCACGTACAACGTACAACGTATAACGTATAACGTTAAACATATAACGTATAACGTATAACGTATAACGTATAACGTATAACGTATAACGTATAAGGTATAACGTATAACGTATAACGTATAACGTATAACGTATAACGTATAACGTATAACGTATAACGTATAACGTATAACGTATAACGTATAACGTATAACGTATAACGTATAACGTATAACGTATAACGTATAACGTATAACGTATAACGTATAACGTATAACGTATAACGTATAACGTATAACGTATAACGTATAACGTATAACGTATAACGTATAACGTATAACGTATAACGTATAACGTATAACGTATAACGTATAACGTATAACGTATAACGTATAACGTATAACGTATAACGTATAACGTATAACGTATAACGTATAACGTATAACGTATAACGTATAACGTAGAACGTACAACGTACAACGTACAACGTACAACGTACAACGTACAACGTACAACGTACAACGTACAACGTACAACGTACAACGTACAACGTACAACGTACAACGTACAACGTACAACGTACAACGTAGAACGTACAACGTACAACGTATAACGTATAACGTATAACGTATAACGTATAACGTATAACGTATAACGTACAACGTACAACGTACAACGTACAACGTACAACGTACAACGTACAACGTACAACGTACAACGTACAACGTACAACGTACAACGTACAACGTACAACGTACAACGTACAACGTACAACGTACAACGTACAACGTACAACGTACAACGTACAACGTACAACGTACAACGTACAACGTACAACGTAGAACGTAGAACGTACAACGTATAACGTATAACGTATAACGTATAACGTTTAAGGTATAACGTATAACGTATCACGTATAACATATAACGTATAACGTATAACGTATAACGTATAACGTATAACGTATAACGTATAACGTATAACGTATAACGTATAACGTATAACGTATAACGTATAACGTATAACGTATAACGTATAACGTATAACGTATAACGTATAACGTATAACGTATAACGTATAACGTATAACGTATAACGTATAACGTATAACGTATAACGTATAACGTATAACGTATAACGTATAACGTATAACGTATAACGTATAACGTATAACGTATAACGTATAACGTATAACGTATAACGTATAACGTAAAACGTATAACGTACAACGTACAACGTACAACGTACAACGTACAACGTATAACGTATAACGTTTAAGGTATAACGTATAACGTATCACGTATAACGTATAACGTATAACGTATAACGTATAACGTATAACGTACAACGTATAACGTATAACGTTTAAGGTATAACGTATAACGTATCACGTACAACGTACAACGTATAACGTATAACGTTAAACATATAACGTATAACGTATAACGTATAACGTATAACGTATAACGTATAACGTATAACGTATAACGTATAACGTATAACGTATAACGTATAACGTATAACGTATAACGTATAACGTATAACGTATAACGTATAACGTATAACGTATAACGTATAACGTATAACGTATAACGTATAACGTATAACGTATAACGTATAACGTATAACGTATAACGTATAACGTATAACGTATAACGTATAACCTATCACGTACAACGTACAACGTATAACGTATAACGTTAAACATATAACGTATAACGTATAACGTGTAACGTGTAACGTGTAACGTGTAACGTGTAACGTGTAACGTGTAACGTATAACGTGTAACGTGTAACGTGTAACGTGTAACGTGTAACGTGTAACGTGTAACGTATAACGTATAACGTATAACGTATAACGTATAACGTATAACGTATAACGTATAACGTATAACGTATAACGTATAACGTATAACGTATAACGTATAACGTATAACGTATAACGTATAACGTATAACGTATAACGTATAACGTATAACGTATAACGTATAACGTATAACGTATAACGTATAACGTATAACGTATAACGTATAACGTATAACGTATAACGTATAACGTATAACGTATAACGTATAACGTATAACGTATAACTTATAACATATAACGTATAACGTATAACGTATAACGTATAATGTATAACGTATAACGTACAACGTATAACGTATAACGTTTAAGGTATAACGTATAACGTATAACGTATAATGTATAACCTATCACGTACAACGTACAACGTATAACGTATAACGTTAAACATATAACGTATAACGTATAACGTATAACGTATAACGTATAACGTATAAGGTATAACGTATAACGTATAACGTATAACGTATAACGTATAACGTATAACGTATAACGTATAACGTATAACGTATAACGTATAACGTATAACGTATAACGTATAACGTATAACGTATAACGTATAACGTATAACGTATAACGTATAACGTATAACGTATAACGTATAACGTATAACGTATAACGTATAACGTATAACGTATAACGTATAACGTATAACGTATAACGTATAACGTATAACGTATAACGTATAACGTATAACGTATAACGTATAACGTATAACGTATAACGTATAACGTATAACGTATAACGTATAACGTAGAACGTACAACGTACAACGTACAACGTACAACGTACAACGTACAACGTACAACGTACAACGTACAACGTACAACGTACAACGTACAACGTACAACGTAGAACGTACAACGTATAACGTATAACGTATAACGTATAACGTATAACGTATAACGTATAACGTATAACGTAGAACGTACAACGTACAACGTACAACGTACAACGTACAACGTACAACGTACAACGTACAACGTACAACGTACAACGTACAACGTACAACGTACAACGTACAACGTACAACGTACAACGTACAACGTACAACGTACAACGTACAACGTACAACGTACAACGTACAACGTACAACGTACAACGTACAACGTACAACGTATAACGTATAACGTATAACGTATAACGTTTAAGGTATAACGTATAACGTATCACGTATAACGTATAACGTATAACGTATAACGTATAACGTATAACGTATAACGTATAACGTATAACGTATAACGTATAACGTATAACGTATAACGTATAACGTATAACGTATAACGTATAACGTATAACGTATAACGTATAACGTATAACGTATAACGTATAACGTATAACGTATAACGTATAACGTATAACGTATAACGTATAACGTATAACGTATAACGTATAACGTATAACGTATAACGTATAACGTATAACGTATAACGTATAACGTATAACGTATAACGTAAAACGTATAACGTACAACGTACAACGTACAACGTACAACGTACAACGTATAACGTATAACGTATCACGTATAACGTATAACGTATAACGTATAACGTATAACGTATAACGTACAACGTATAACGTATAACGTTTAAGGTATAACGTATAACGTATAACGTATAATGTATAACCTATCACGTACAACGTACAACGTATAACGTATAACGTTAAACATATAACGTATAACGTATAACGTATAACGTATAACGTATAACGTATAACGTATAACGTATAACGTATAACGTATAACGTATAACGTATAACGTATAACGTATAACGTATAACGTATAACGTATAACGTATAACGTATAACGTATAACGTATAACGTATAACGTATAACGTATAACGTATAACGTATAACGTATAACGTATAACGTATAACGTATAACGTATAACGTATAACGTATAACGTATAACGTATAACGTATAACGTATAACGTATAACGTATAACGTATAACGTATAACGTATAACGTATAACGTATAACGTATAACGTATAACGTATAACGTATAACGTATAACGTATAACGTATAACGTAGAACGTACAACGTACAACGTACAACGTACAACGTACAACGTACAACGTACAACGTACAACGTACAACGTACAACGTACAACGTACAACGTACAACGTACAACGTACAACGTACAACGTACAACGTACAACGTACAACGTAGAACGTACAACGTATAACGTATAACGTATAACGTATAACGTATAACGTATAACGTATAACGTATAACGTATAACGTACAACGTACAACGTACAACGTACAACGTACAACGTACAACGTACAACGTACAACGTACAACGTACAACGTACAACGTACAACGTACAACGTACAACGTACAACGTACAACGTACAACGTACAACGTACAACGTACAACGTACAACGTACAACGTACAACGTACAACGTACAACGTACAACGTACAACGTACAACGTACAACGTACAACGTAGAACGTACAACGTATAACGTATAACGTATAACGTATAACGTTTAAGGTATAACGTATAACGTATCACGTATAACGTATAACGTATAACGTATAACGTATAACGTATAACGTATAACGTATAACGTATAACGTATAACGTATAACGTATAACGTATAACGTATAACGTATAACGTATAACGTATAACGTATAACGTATAACGTATAACGTATAACGTATAACGTATAACGTATAACGTATAACGTATAACGTATAACGTATAACGTATAACGTATAACGTATAACGTATAACGTATAACGTATAACGTATAACGTATAACGTATAACGTATAACGTATAACGTATAACGTATAACGTATAACGTATAACGTATAACGTATAACGTATAACGTATAACGTAAAACGTATAACGTACAACGTACAACGTACAACGTACAACGTACAACGTATAACGTATAACGTTTAAGGTATAACGTATAACGTATCACGTATAACGTATAACGTATAACGTATAACGTATAACGTATAACGTACAACGTATAACGTATAACGTTTAAGGTATAACGTATAACGTATAACGTATAATGTATAACCTATCACGTACAACGTACAACGTATAACGTATAACGTTAAACATATAACGTATAACGTATAACGTATAACGTATAACGTATAACGTATAACGTATAACGTATAACGTATAACGTATAACGTATAACGTATAACGTATAACGTATAACGTATAACGTATAACGTATAACGTATAACGTATAACGTATAACGTATAACGTATAACGTATAACGTATAACTTATAACGTATAACGTATAACGTATAACGTATAACGTATAACGTATAACGTATAACGTATAACGTATAACGTATAACGTATAACGTATAACGTATAACGTATAACGTATAACGTATAACGTATAACGTATAACGTATAACGTATAACGTATAACGTATAACGTATAACGTATAACGTATAACGTATAACGTATAACGTATAACGTATAACGTATAACGTATAACGTATAACGTATAACGTATAACGTATAACGTATAACGTATAACGTATAACGTATAACGTATAACGTATAACGTATAACGTATAACGTATAACGTATAACGTATAACGTATAACGTATAACGTATAACGTATAACGTATAACGTATAACGTATAACGTATAACGTATAACGTATAACGTATAACGTATAACGTATAACGTATAACTTATAACATATAACGTATAACGTATAACGTATAACGTATAATGTATAACGTATAACGTACAACGTATAACGTATAACGTTTAAGGTATAACGTATAACGTATAACGTATAATGTATAACCTATCACGTACAACGTACAACGTATAACGTATAACGTTAAACATATAACGTATAACGTATAACGTATAACGTATAACGTATAAGGTATAACGTATAACGTATAACGTATAACGTATAACGTATAACGTATAACGTATAACGTATAACGTATAACGTATAACGTATAACGTATAACGTATAACGTATAACGTATAACGTATAACGTATAACGTATAACGTATAACGTATAACGTATAACGTATAACGTATAACGTATAACGTATAACGTATAACGTATAACGTATAACGTATAACGTATAACGTATAACGTATAACGTATAACGTATAACGTATAACGTATAACGTATAACGTATAACGTATAACGTATAACGTATAACGTATAACGTATAACGTATAACGTATAACGTATAACGTATAACGTATAACGTATAACGTATAACGTAAAACGTACAACGTACAACGTACAACGTACAACGTACAACGTACAACGTACAACGTACAACGTACAACGTACAACGTACAACGTACAACGTACAACGTACAACGTACAACGTACAACGTACAACGTACAACGTACAACGTACAACGTACAACGTACAACGTACAACGTACAACGTACAACGTACAACGTACAACGTACAACGTACAACGTACAACGTACAACGTATAACGTACAACGTTTAAGGTATAACGTATAACGTATCACGTATAACGTATAACGTATAACGTATAACGTATAACGTATAACGTATAACGTATAACGTATAACGTATAACGTATAACGTATAACGTATAACGTATAACGTATAACGTATAACGTATAACGTATAACGTATAACGTATAACGTATAACGTATAACGTATAACGTATAACGTATAACGTATAACGTATAACGTATAACGTATAACGTATAACGTATAACGTATAACGTATAACGTATAACGTATAACGTATAACGTATAACGTATAACGTATAACGTATAACGTATAACGTATAACGTATAACGTATAACGTACAACGTATAACGTATAACGTATAACGTATAACGTATAACGTATAACGTATAACGTATAACGTATAACGTACAACGTATAACGTATAACGTATAACGTATAACGTATAACGTATAACGTATAACGTATAACGTATAACGTATAACGTATAACGTATAACGTATAACGTATAACGTATAACGTATAACGTATAACGTATAACGTATAACGTATAACGTATAACGTATAACGTATAACGTATAACGTATAACGTATAACGTATAACGTATAACGTATAACGTATAACGTATAACGTATAACGTATAACGTATAACGTATAACGTATAACGTATAACGTATAACGTATAACGTATAACGTATAACGTATAACTTATAACGTATAACGTATAACGTATAAATTATAACGTATAACGTATAACGTGTAACGTACAACGTACAACGTATAACGTATAACGTATAACGTATAACGTATAACGTATGACGTATAACGTATAACGTATAACGTATAACGTATAACGCATAACGTATAACGTATAATGTTAAACGTATAACCTATAACGTACAACGTATAACGTTTAAACGTATAACGTATAATGTATAACGTGTAACGTTAAACGTATAACGTATAAGGTATAACGTATAACGTATAACGTATAACGTATAACGTATAACGTATAACGTATAACGTATAACGTATAACGTATAACGTATAACGTATAACGTATAACGTATAACGTATAACGTATAACGTATAACGCATAACGTATAACGTATAATGTTAAACGTATAACCTATAACGTACAACGTATAACGTTTAAACGTATAACGTATAACGTATAACGTATAACGTATAACGTATAACGTATAACGTATAACGTATAACGTATAACGTATAACGTATAACGTATAACGTATAACGTATAACGTATAACGTATAACGTATAACGTATAACGTATAACGTATAACGTATAACGTAAAACGTATAACGTACAACGTACAACGTACAACGTACAACGTACAACGTATAACGTATAACGTTTAAGGTATAACGTATAACGTATCACGTATAACGTATAACGTATAACGTATAACGTTAAACATATAACGTATAACGTATAACGTGTAACGTGTAACGTGTAACGTGTAACGTGTAACGTGTAACGTATAACGTGTAACGTGTAACGTGTAACGTGTAACGTGTAACGTGTAACGTGTAA
The DNA here is from genome assembly GCA_916610235.2 of Lasioglossum morio. NCBI lineage: Eukaryota > Metazoa > Arthropoda > Insecta > Hymenoptera > Halictidae > Lasioglossum > Lasioglossum morio. The sequence continues at coordinate 45,427 of CAKAJA020000444.1, forward strand.
CGTATAACGTATAACGTATAACGTATAACGTATAACGTATAACGTATAACGTATAACGTATAACGTATAACGTATAACGTATAACGTATAACGTATAACGTATAACGTATAACGTACAACGTACAACGTATAACGTATAACGTTAAACATATAACGTATAACGTATAACGTATAACGTATAACGTATAACGTATAACGTATAACGTATAACGTATAACGTATAACGTATAACGTATAACGTATAACGTATAACGTATAACGTATAACGTATAACGTATAACGTATAACGTATAACGTATAACGTATAACGTATAACGTATAACGTATAACGTATAACGTATAACGTATAACGTATAACGTACAACGTATAACGTATAACGTATAACGTATAACGTATAACGTATAACGTATAACGTATAACGTACAACGTATAACGTATAACGTATAACGTATAACGTATAACGTATAACGTATAACGTATAACGTATAACGTATAACGTATAACGTATAACGTATAACGTATAACGTATAACGTATAACGTATAACGTATAACGTATAACGTATAACGTATAACGTATAACGTATAACGTATAACGTATAACGTATAACGTATAACGTATAACGTATAACGTATAACGTATAACGTATAACGTATAACGTATAACGTATAACGTATAACGTATAACGTATAACGTATAACGTATAACGTATAACGTATAACGTATAACGTATAACGTATAACGTATAACGTATAACGTATAACGTATAACGTATAACGTATAACGTATAACGTATAACGTATAACGTATAACGTATAACGTATAACGTATAACGTATAACGTATAACGTATAACGTATAACGTATAACGTATAACGTATAACGTATAACGTATAACGTATAACGTATAACGTATAACGTATAACGTATAACGTATAACGTATAACGTTAAACGTATAACGTATAACGTACAACGTATAACGTATAACGTTAAACATATAACGTATAACGTATAACGTATAACGTATAACGTATAACGTATAACGTATAACGTATAATGTATAACGTATAACGTACATCGTGTAACGTATAACGTATAATGTATAACGTATAACGTATAACGTATAACGTATAACGTATAACGTATAACGTATAACGTATAACGTATAACGTATAACGTATAACTTATAACGTATAACGTATAACGTATAAATTATAACGTATAACGTATAACGTGTAACGTACAACGTACAACGTATAACGTATAACGTATAACGTATAACGTATGACGTATAACGTATAACGTATAACGTATAACGTATAACGCATAACGTATAACGTATAATGTTAAACGTATAACCTATAACGTACAACGTATAACGTTTAAACGTATAACGTATAATGTATAACGTGTAACGTTAAACGTATAACGTATAAGGTATAACGTATAACGTATAACGTATAACGTATAACGTATAACGTATAACGTATAACGTATAACGTATAACGTATAACGTATAACGTATAACGTATAACGTATAACGTATAACGTATAACGCATAACGTATAACGTATAATGTTAAACGTATAACCTATAACGTACAACGTATAACGTTTAAACGTATAACGTATAACGTATAACGTATAACGTATAACGTATAACGTATAACGTATAACGTATAACGTATAACGTATAACGTATAACGTATAACGTATAACGTATAACGTATAACGTATAACGTATAACGTATAACGTATAACGTATAACGTATAACGTATAACGTAAAACGTATAACGTACAACGTACAACGTACAACGTACAACGTACAACGTATAACGTATAACGTTTAAGGTATAACGTATAACGTATCACGTATAACGTATAACGTATAACGTATAACGTTAAACATATAACGTATAACGTATAACGTGTAACGTGTAACGTGTAACGTGTAACGTGTAACGTGTAACGTGTAACGTATAACGTGTAACGTGTAACGTGTAACGTGTAACGTGTAACGTGTAACGTGTAACGTATAACGTATAACGTATAACGTATAACGTATAACGTATAACGTATAACGTATAACGTATAACGTATAACGTATAACGTATAACGTATAACGTATAACGTATAACGTATAACGTACAACGTACAACGTATAACGTATAACGTTAAACATATAACGTATAACGTATAACGTATAACGTATAACGTATAACGTATAACGTATAACGTATAACGTATAACGTATAACGTATAACGTATAACGTATAACGTATAACGTATAACGTATAACGTATAACGTATAACGTATAACGTATAACGTATAACGTATAACGTATAACGTATAACGTATAACGTATAACGTATAACGTATAACGTATAACGTATAACGTATAACGTATAACGTATAACGTATAACGTATAACGTATAACGTATAACGTATAACGTATAACGTATAACGTATAACGTATAACTTATAACATATAACGTATAACGTATAACGTATAACGTATAATGTATAACGTATAACGTACAACGTATAACGTATAACGTTTAAGGTATAACGTATAACGTATAACGTATAACGTATAACGTATAACGTATAACGTATAACGTATAACGTATAACGTATAACGTATAACGTATAACGTATAACGTATAACGTATAACGTATAACGTATAACGTATAACGTATAACTTATAACATATAACGTATAACGTATAACGTATAACGTATAACGTATAACGTATAACGTATAACGTATAACGTATAACGTATAACGTATAACGTATAACGTATAACGTATAACGTATAACGTATAACGTATAACGTATAACGTATAACGTATAACGTATAACGTATAACGTATAACGTATAACGTATAACGTATAACGTATAACGTATAACGTATAACGTATAACGTATAACGTATAACGTATAACGTATAACGTATAACGTATAACGTATAACGTATAACGTATAACGTATAACGTATAACGTATAACGTATAACGTATAACGTATAACGTATAACGTATAACGTATAACGTATAACGTATAACGTATAACGTATAACGTATAACGTATAACGTATAACGTATAACGTATAACGTATAACGTATAACGTATAACGTATAACGTATAACGTATAACGTATAACGTATAACGTATAACGTATAACGTATAACGTATAACGTATAACGTATAACGTATAACGTATAACGTATAACGTATAACATATAACGTATAACGTATAACGTATAACGTATAAGGTATAACGTATAACGTATAACGTATAACGTATAAATTATAACGTATAACGTATAACGTGTAACGTACAACGTACAACGTATAACGTATAACGTATAACGTATAACGTATAACGTATAACGTATGACGTATAACGTATAACGTATAACGTATAACGTATAACGTATAACGTATAACGTATAACGCATAACGTATAACGTATAATGTTAAACGTATAACCTATAACGTACAACGTATAACGTTTAAACGTATAACGTATAATGTATAATGTGTAACGTTAAACGTATAACGTATAGCGCATAACGTATAACGTGTAACGTATAATGTTAAACTTATAATCTATAACGTATAACGTATAATGTTTGACGTGTAACGTTAAACGTATAACGTATAACGTTAAACGTACAATGTATAATGTATAACGTATAACGTATAATGTTTAACGTGTAACGTTAAACGTATAACGTATAACGTTAAACGTACAACGTACAACGTATAACGTATAACGTATAACGTATAACGTATAACGTATAACGTATAACG
>CAKAJA020000445.1:0-29979 GCA_916610235.2 Lasioglossum morio
GTGAAAAATCGATGCATTTGTATGCAAATACGCGAATATGTCGCAGAAACCAGGAATTGCCATGAAATTAAACGATATAATCGAGTTTATGCAAGAATCGATGAATCTTTGTGCCACACGTTTGTTTCTGTACAGGTTCGTTGTTTTGCGTGAAAAATCGATGCATTTGTATGCAAATACGCGAATATGTCGCAGAAACCAGGAATTGCCATGAAATTAAGCGATATAATCGAGTTTATGCTAGAATCGATGAATCTTTGTGCCACACGTCTGTTTCTGTACCGATTCGTTGTTTTGCGTGAAAAATCGATGCATTTGTATGCAAATACGCGAATATGTCGCAGAAACCAGGAATTGCCATGAAACTAAACGATATAATGGAGTTTATGCAAGAATCGATGAATCTTTGTGCCACACGTTTGTTTCTGTACCGATTCGTTGTTTTGCGTGAAAAATCGATGCATTTGTATGCAAATACGCGAATATGTCGCAGAAACCAGGAATTGCCATGAAATTAAGCGATATAATCGAGTTTATGCAATAATCGATGAATCTTTGTGCCACAGGCTGTTTCAGTACCGATTCGTTGTTTTGCGTGAAAAATCGATGCATTTGTATGCAAATACGCGAATATGTCGCAGAAACCAGGAATTTCCATGAAATTAAGCGATAAAATCGAGTTTATGCAAGAATCGATGAATCTTTGTGCCATACGTCTGTTTCTGTACCGATTCGTTGTTTTGCGTGAAAAATCGATGCATTTGTATGCAAATACGCGAATATGTCGCAGAAACCAGGAATTGCCATCAAATTAAACGATATAATCGAGTTTATGCAAGCATCGATGAATCTTTTTGCCACACGTCTGTTTCAGTACCGATTCGTTGTTTTGCGTGAAAAATCGATGCATTTGTATGCAAATACGCGAATATGTCGCAGAAACCAGGAATTGCCATGAAATTAAGCGATATAATCGAGTTTATGCAAGAATCGATGAATCTTTGTGCCATACGTCTGTTTCTGTACCGATTCGTTGTTTTGCGTGAAAAATCGATGCATTTGTATGCAAATACGCGAATATGTCGCAGAAACCAGGAATTGCCATGAAATTAAGCCAAATAATCGAGTTTATGCAAGACTCGATGAATCTTTGTGCCACACGTCTGTTTCTGTACCGATTCGTTGTTTTGCGTGAAAAATCGATGCATTTGTATGCAAATACGCGAATATGTCGCAGAAACCAGGAGCCATGAAATTAAGCGATATAATCGAGGTTATGCAAGAATCGATGAATCTTTGTGCCATACGTCTGTTTCTGTACCGATTCGTTGTGTTTTGCGTGCAAAATCGATGCGCTTTGTATGCAAATAAGCGAACATGTCGCAGAAACCAGGAATTTCCATGAAATTAAGCGATATAATCGAGTTTATGCAAGATCGATGAATCTTTGTGCCATACGTCTGTTTTCTGTACCGATTCGTTGTTTTGCGTGCAAAATAGATGCATTTGTATGCAAATACGCGAATATGTCGCAGAAACCCGCAATTGCCATGAAATTAAGCGATATAATCGAGTTTATGCAAGAATCGATGAATCTTTGTGCCACACGTCTGTTTCTGTACCGATTCGTTGTTTTGCGTGAAAAATCGATGCATTTGTATGCAAATACGCGAATATGTCGCAGAAACCAGGAATTGCCATGAAATTAAGCGATATAATCGAGTTTATGCAAGAATCGATGAATCTTTTGTGCCACACGGTCTGTTTCTCTACCGATTCGTTGTTTGCGTGAAAAATTGATGCATTTGTATGCAAATACGCGAATATGTCGCAGAAACCAGGAATTGCCATGAAATTAGACGATATAATCGAGTTTATGCAAGAATCGATGAATCTTTGTGCCCACACGTTTTGTTTTCTGTACCGATTCGTTGTTTTGCGTGAAAAATCGATGCGTTTGAATGCAAATACGCGAACATGTCGCAGAAACCCGCAATTGCCATGAAATTAAGCGATATAATCGAGTTTATGCAAGAATCGATGAATCTTTGTGCCACAGGCTGTTTCAGTACCAATTCGTTGTTTTGCGTGAAAATCGATGCATTTGTATGCAAATACGCGAATATGTCGCAGAAACCAGGAATTGCCATGAAAATAAGCGATATAATCGAGTTTATGCAAGAATCGATGAATCTTTGTGCCACACGTCTGTTTCAGTACCGATTCGTTGTTTTGCGTGAAAATCGATGCAATTGTATGCAAATACGCGAATATGTCGCAGAAACCAGGAAATTCCATGAAATTAAACGATATAATCGAGTTTATGCAAGAATCGATGAATCTTTGTGCCACACGTCTGTTTCTGTACCGATTCGTTGTTTTGCGTGAAAAATCGATGCATTTGTATGCAAATACGCGAATATGTCGCAGAAACCAGGAATTGCCATGAAATTAAACGATATAATCGAGTTTATGCAAGAATCGATGAATCTTTGTGCCACACGTTTGTTTCTGTACCGATTCGTTGTTTTGCGTGAAAAATCGATGCATTTGTATGCAAATACGCGAATATGTCGCAGAAACCAGGAATTGCCATGAAATTAAGCGATATAATCGAGTTTATGCAAGAATCGATGAATCTTTGTGCCACAGGCTGTTTCAGTACCGATTCGTTGTTTTGCGTGAAAAATCGATGCATTTGTATGCAAATACGCGAATATGTCGCAGAAACCAGGAATTTCCATGAAATTAAGCGATATAATCGAGTTTATGCAAGAATCGATGAATCTTTGTGCCACACGTCTGTTTCTGTACCGATTCGTTGTTTTGCGTGAAAAATCGATGCATTTGTATGCAAATACGCGAATATGTCGCAGAAACCAGGAATTGCCATCAAATTAAACGATATAATCGAGTTTATGCAAGAATCGATGAATCTTTGTGCCACACGTCTGTTTCAGTACCGATTCGTTGTTTTGCGTGAAAAATCGATGCATTTGTATGCAAATACGCGAATATGTCGCAGAAACCAGGAATTGCCATGAAATTAAGCGATATAATCGAGTTTATGCAAGAATCGATGAATCTTTGTGCCATACGTCTGTTTCTGTACCGATTCGTTGTTTTGCGTGAAAAATCGATGCGTTTGTATGCAAATACGCGAACATGTCGCAGAAACCCGCAATTGCCATGAAATTAAGCGATATAATCGAGTTTATGCAAGACTCGATGAATCTTTGTGCCACACGTCTGTTTCTGTACCGATTCGTTGTTTTGCGTGAAAAATCGATGCGTTTGTATGCAAATACGCGAACATGTCGCAGAAACCCGCAATTGCCATGAAATTAAGCGATATAATCGAGTTTATGCAAGAATCGATGAATCTTTGTGCCACAGGCTGTTTCAGTACCAATTCGTTGTTTTGCGTGAAAATCGATGCATTTGTATGCAAATACGCGAATATGTCGCAGAAACCAGGAATTGCCATGAAAATAAGCGATATAATCGAGTTTATGCAAGAATCGTTGAATCTTTGTGCCACACGTCTGTTTCAGTACCGATTCGTTGTTTTGCGTGAAAAATCGATGCAATTGTATGCAAATACGCGAATATGTCGCAGAAACCAGGAAATTCCATGAAATTAAACGATATAATCGAGTTTATGCAAGAATCGATGAATCTTTGTGCCACACATTTGTTTCTGTACCGATTCGTTGTTTTGCGTGAAAAATCGATGCATTTGTATGCAAATACGCGAATATGTCGCAGAAACCAGGAATTGCCATGAAATTAAACGATATAATCGAGTTTATGCAAGAATCGATGAATCTTTGTGCCACACGTTTGTTTCTGTACCGATTCGTTGTTTTGCGTGAAAAATCGATGCATTTGTATGCAAACACGCGAATATGTCGCAGAAACCAGGAATTGCCATGAAATTAAGCGATATAATCGAGTTTATGCAAGAATCGATGAATCTTTGTGCCACAGGCTGTTTCAGTACCGATTCGTTGTTTTGCGTGAAAAATCGATGCATTTGTATGCAAATACGCGAATATGTCGCAGAAACCAGGAATTTCCATGAAATTAAGCGATATAATCGAGTTTATGCAAGAATCGATGAATCTTTGTGCCACACGTCTGTTTCTGTACCGATTCGTTGTTTTGCGTGAAAAATCGATGCATTTGTATGCAAATACGCGAATATGTCGCAGAAACCAGGAATTGCCATGAAATTAAGCGATATAATCGAGTTTATGCAAGAATCGATGAATCTTTGTGCCATACGTCTGTTTCTGTACCGATTCGTTGTTTTGCGTGAAAAATCGATGCATTTGTATGCAAATACGCGAATATGTCGCAGAAACCAGGAATTGCCATGAAATTAAGCCAAATAATCGAGTTTATGCAAGACTCGATGAATCTTTGTGCCACACGTCTGTTTCTGTACCGATTCGTTGTTTTGCGTGAAAAATCGATGCATTTGTATGCAAATACGCGAATATGTCGCAGAAACCAGGAAGTGCCATGAAATTAAGCGATATAATCGATGTTATGCAAGAATCGATGAATCTTTGTGCCATACGTCTGTTTCTGTACCGATTCGTTGTTTTGCGTGCAAAATCGATGCGTTTGTATGCAAATAAGCGAACATGTCGCAGAAACCAGGAATTTCCATGAAATTAAGCGATATAATCGAGTTTATGCAAGAATCGATGAATCTTTGTGCCATACGTCTGTTTCTGTACCGATTCGTTGTTTTGCGTGCAAAATAGATGCATTTGTATGCAAATACGCGAATATGTCGCAGAAACCCGCAATTGCCATGAAATTAAGCGATATAATCGAGTTTATGCAAGAATCGATGAATCTTTGTGCCACACGTCTGTTTCTGTACCGATTCGTTGTTTTGCGTGAAAAATCGATGCATTTGTATGCAAATACGCGAATATGTCGCAGAAACCAGGAATTGCCATGAAATTAAGCGATATAATCGAGTTTATGCAAGAATCGATGAATCTTTGTGCCACACGTCTGTTTCTCTACCGATTCGTTGTTTTGCGTGAAAAATTGATGCATTTGTATGCAAATAAGCGAATATGTCGCAGAAACCAGGAATTGCCATGAAATTAGACGATATAATCGAGTTTATGCAAGAATCGATGAATCTTTGTGCCACACGTTTGTTTCTGTACCGATTCGTTGTTTTGCGTGAAAAATCGATGCGTTGGAATGCAAATACGCGAACATGTCGCAGAAACCCGCAATTGCCATGAAATTAAGCGATATAATCGAGTTTATGCAAGAATCGATGAATCTTTGTGCCACAGGCTGTTTCAGTACCAATTCGTTGTTTTGCGTGAAAATCGATGCATTTGTATGCAAATACGCGAATATGTCGCAGAAACCAGGAATTGCCATGAAAACAAGCGATATAATCGAGTTTATGCAAGAATCGTTGAATCTTTGTGCCACACGTCTGTTTCAGTACCGATTCGTTGTTTTGCGTGAAAAATCGATGCAATTGTATGCAAATACACGAATATGTCGCAGAAACCAGGAAATTCCATGAAAATAAACGATATAATCGAGTTTATGCAAGAATCGATGAATCTTTGTGCCACACATTTGTTTCTGTACCGATTCGTTGTTTTGCGTGAAAAATCGATGCATTTGTATGCAAATACGCGAATATGTCGCAGAAACCAGGAATTGCCATGAAATTAAACGATATAATCGAGTTTATGCAAGAATCGATGAATCTTTGTGCCACACGTTTGTTTCTGTACCGATTCGTTGTTTTGCGTGAAAAATCGATGCATTTGTATGCAAACACGCGAATATGTCGCAGAAACCAGGAATTGCCATGAAATTAAGCGATATAATCGAGTTTATGCAAGAATCGATGAATCTTTGTGCCACAGGCTGTTTCAGTACCGATTCGTTGTTTTGCGTGAAAAATCGATGCATTTGTATGCAAATACGCGAATATGTCGCAGAAACCAGGAATTTCCATGAAATTAAGCGATATAATCGAGTTTATGCAAGAATCGATGAATCTTTGTGCCACACGTCTGTTTCTGTACCGATTCGTTGTTTTGCGTGAAAAATCGATGCATTTGTATGCAAATACGCGAATATGTCGCAGAAACCAGGAATTGCCATCAAATTAAACGATATAATCGAGTTTATGCAAGAATCGATGAATCTTTGTGCCACACGTCTGTTTCAGTACCGATTCGTTGTTTTGCGTGAAAAATCGATGCATTTGTATGCAAATACGCGAATATGTCGCAGAAACCAGGAATTGCCATGAAATTAAGCGATATAATCGAGTTTATGCAAGAATCGATGAATCTTTGTGCCATACGTCTGTTTCTGTACCGATTCGTTGTTTTGCGTGAAAAATCGATGCGTTTGTATGCAAATACGCGAACATGTCGCAGAAACCCGCAATTGCCATGAAATTAAGCGATATAATCGAGTTTATGCAAGACTCGATGAATCTTTGTGCCACACGTCTGTTTCTGTACCGATTCGTTGTTTTGCGTGAAAAATCGATGCATTTGTATGCAAATACGCGAATATGTCGCAGAAACCCGCAATTGCCATGAAATTAAGCGATATAATCGAGTTTATGCAAGACTCGATGAATCTTTGTGCCACACGTCTGTTTCTGTACCGATTCGTTGTTTTGCGTCAAAAATTGATGCATTTGTATGTGTGACGTCGGTCCACGAGCACCGACGTTTGTTGTACTGAAAAGTACAAGTGTGAATGAATTATCATGTGAAGAATGAATGAACGATGTATGAATGACAAAAATTATATAATTAATAATACGTATATATATATATATATATTCTTATTCAAAATATATAATCGAATATGATAACCTATAATACTAAATTACACAATAACAATAATCATTTATATTACGCATAAATAAAACGTAGATATATATATATATACTCTTGTTCAAGCATATAATCATTTATATTACATTTATTATAACCAAGTAATTATATTATATTATATTAATCATTGCCACGCGCGCGAATACGCATGGATAGAGAATGGAGTGAAAGCGCGATAACCCGAACGGTTAGAGAATGAGAGAATGAGTGATTGACGCGTGAATACGAATGGATAGAGAATGAAGTGAAAGCGCGATAACCCGAACGGTTAGAGAATGAGAGAGTGAGCGATTGACGCGTGAATACGGATGGATAGAGAATGGAGTGAAAGCGCGATAACCCGAACGGTTAGAGAATGAAAGAATAAGCGATTGAATGAGAATGGATATGGAATGAAGCAAGAGCCGATAACTCTGCTCTAAGGCCTGCGGTATGCCGAGGCCAACGGAAGCTGCGTCAGCATAGATAAGGCACCCTCGCCACTTGTGGCCTACGTGCCGTGTGCACGAGCAATGGGGGAGGGTACCTTTGTTCTTCGGAGCAAGTCTTTAGTCTTCGTTGCCTCGTCGACTCGCACAGTCGAATATACCCTGGAGTTTAGACACTCCAGCGGTCCTCGTCTCTGGCGGTTTAGACACCCCAGCAGACTCCGTTCGTTTACGCGTGGCAATCCGCTTTACCTATAACATAATTCACCGTTATTATATTTCTTCATTACTATCCGTTTATATTTACCTTTTTGAGATAATATACCTCAGCTTTTACCAGTCAACCGAGAGTGATTATTGAATACTTACCTCCTCCTATTCAAATCAGTGTCGAGTCGTGAAGTCGTTTTATGCACTTCAAATTATTCGGAAATAATTCTTTTAGAACCGTACACCCGCCTGCGTCTTGCAAAATCTCATCATAGAGAGCGACAACCCGCTCCGTGGGAAAGAGCAAGCGTGCCAGGGTTGGCATACTTGTATTTTGTCTTTGTTCACGAATATATTCGAAGTCGCGATCGCTTGTGAATTTTAAATACTTTTAGAAGAGAGCACTCTTTAAGCGTTGAGGAACTTCATCATAGAGAGCGACAAACCGCTCCGTGGGGAAAGCCAAACGTGTCGAGAGTTGACCTTGTCAATTTTATTAAGATTCTCTTTCCTTTCTAAGTCATCCGTGATACCCTTCCTAATGCGACGCACACGACGCGCGGGCCGCAGGAAGCATTTAGCTAAATTGCTTCGGTCATTTCAGACCCCGGGATATTATAATTCCCTCCTGGGAACTACAGAATCGTATCTCGACGACGCGAACGGTTCTACCACTGAAAGTATCGTCAACCACGCGGACGATACTCGCGCAACGCAGAAGCCAGACGACAGCTTGAAGGACGACTCACCTGCCGTACGAGAGGAAGGAAGTCTTCCGGCGGTTCCAGTCACTCGTGCTCTGCCGAAAATCCGGAGCGTCACCACGCCAACAGAGCCTATCATTTTCTGGGTGGTTTCCTGGCGTTATCCTCCAGAGAACATCCGTTTCCGCTACCCTGCGAAACGATAAAGTTGATCAGTGAAGTGCAGTTCGTGAAATCGTCGCGGTACAAGACTCTGCCCTTGCGGCTACAAACAGACCTCTGCCCGATTTTTTTTTATAACGTTTCTGAACTTAGAAATTTCGCGAGAACCTTTTTGAGTGCATCAAGTGTAGTTCGCGAAATCGTCGTGGTACAAGACTCTGCCCTTGCGGCTACAAACAGACCTCTGTCCGATTTTTAAATAACGTTTCTGAACATAGAATATTTCGCGAGAACTTTTGACGCGCACCAAGTGCAGTTCGCGAAATCGTCGTATTACAAGACTCTGCCCTTGCGGCTACAAACAGACCTCTGTCCGATTTTTAAATAACGTTTCTGAACATAGAATATTTCGCGAGAACTCTTGACGTGCATCAAGTGCAGTTCGCGAAATCGTCGTATTACAAGACTCTGCCCTTGCGGCTACAAACAGACCTCTGTCCGATTTTTAAATAAAGGATCTGGACTTGTGCTAAATTTGGATGCCCGAACGAGAAACGTTGACAGGTCCTTGGCAGATTCAGGCGTAAGTACTGTTTGGCCAAAAAGGCTGATATAAATAGTCAGTGTCACCGTGTCGTCGCACATCGTTTCGATCTGCCGACCCGGGACGTGACAAAATTGGCGCAGTCGGTAGGACGCCTTCAGCCACTGTCCACGGGAAGTTCGGGATAACAAATACTCCTTTGAACGCACCGAATAGGTGCTCTTATCAACTGTTCACTATCGAAGAATTTCGCCAGCACATTTCAAGATGCCGATGACACGTTCCGATTCCGCCAACAAGGAGGAACTAACCAAGTACCATATGGAACTAAACGAGCGAGAAAGACTCCTCGACGAACAGGCGGACCTGTTAGAAAAGCTCCGCATCCAGAACAAGGCCGAAGCAGATGCCCAAAGGCAAGCCTTCGAAGAACTACGAAGAGAACTCCTTCATCTTCAAACCAACACGCCTCATACCGAAAATACTCGAGATCACGATCAACGTCACGCTCCGATGAATTCCTTCGATCAGGGCTATTACACCATTAAGCAGGCTGTGGACTTTGTTCCGACGTTCGACGGCTATTCGATGACTGTTCTACAATTTGTGCGGGCTTGTAAACGTGCTCGCGATGTCGTACCTCCGGCAGCAGAAAGGACTCTTACGAAGTTGTTGTGCAACAAGCTTCGTGGTCGAGCATACGCTGCCATCGAGGGAGTCAGCTGTGACACAGTAGCGCAGCTCTCGAACAGGTTGAAGGACGTCCTCGGGCCGTACAAGTTCCTCGACGAATATCGAGGAGAACTCGCTAGCATCTATCAAGGTAAAACCGAACACATCCTTGAATATGTAACTCGCGTCCGTGATCTCCGTACAGCAATCATCGATTGTTACGAAAGCGAACCCAACATAAACGAAATCGATCGATTCACGCGAGACTCATTTATACGCGGTCTTATTCCAATGCTACGCGTCGAGATATGCCATTATTGTACGGACCCACTCGAGTCCATTTTCGACCGATCCATCGCATTGTTCAAACAACACGAGTTAGACAAAATGCGACATAGGGAAATGTTCCGCGACGATTCACGCCGCGTTTCCTTCTTTGACTCCCGTAGTCGCACACCAGAACGACGCGATCCATACGAATATTATTTCCGTGGCGAATCACGAAGTCGCACTCCGGAACGACACTACGAGTCTCGCGCTTACGCGCCCGAAAACTATTATAATCCGCGCGATAGAACGCCGGAACGTTACTACGAACCCCGTAGCAAAACCCCCGACCGCAGGGATTATTTTGAATACCAACGTCAGTACGAGCCACGAAATCGTACTCCTGAGCGTCGCGATCGATACGAAGCGCCGCGTTACGATACAAGAAATCGAACGCCCGAGCGTTCTTACGAATATCGCCGTCCGAACGAGAGGCAAGATTGGCGAGCGACTCCGCGTGATTCGAACAATTCACCTGCGCCGCCGAGAATGTATGAACCTCCGCCGACGAGAAAAATTTCTTCGCAACCGCGAGACGCGCCTACTTTAACATCGTATAGAGAGGATCGAGAGAGATTCCCGACAGAAACCTCTAAATATTGTAATTATTGTAAGCGACCGGGGCACGATATTCATGAGTGCCGCTCGCGCGAACGAAACAACAAAAATTCGGGAAACGACCGGAGCCTCCCGACCAACCCGACCTCGGTACGGGAGGCTTCCCAATCGACCCACCCAAAAGCAATCCGTCTGACCGTCACGGACCAGAAGGAGAACGCAAGCTCGTCAATGCCATAAGCCTGGCAGACGATTCTCCTATCCCACGCATAAAATCTTCTGCTCCGCAGCTAATAAAAGACTGCGAGTTTCTCCTCGACACGGGCTCTGAGATAAATCTCATCAGAGAATCCGTGATCAAACCTGGCACGCCCATACACACCGAATCCACTACAGAAATTCACGGGGTAACTAACGGAACGATGAAGACCCTCGGATACATCAATGCCGAAATCCACAATTCAATAACCGTGCAATTCCATGTCGTTCCTGATAAATTTCCCGTTTGCTTTGACGGAATCCTCGGAATGCCGTTCTTCCAGGAGGGCGCAGAAATATCGTTCTCCAAACAAATGGTTCAACACGGAAACCAGTGTATTCCATTTTCAGTCGTACCTGAATATTCCGTGGAACCAAGAACATCCACCTGCATCACTATCAACGTGAGCGGGCCACCAATAGGCTATCTCCCTCGCATTGAGTTAAACCCTCAAGTATTTTTAGGTGATTGCCTCGTAACGAATCGTAACGGAAAGGCTAGCCTACGATGTATAAATGCATCAACCAAAACCGCGACCTTTCACCTCCCAGTATTGAAAGTAGAGGAAGTCGAAACGATCTTCCCCGAGTTCGAAAAGGTCCATAATCTAAGAGGAAACTCAAACCCAATTCGAAGAAAACTTCTTGCTACCTCAATAAATCCTGTATCGAGAATACAAGAGTTGGTCGAAACAATTCCCATGGATCACCTAAACGGTGATGAGAAAGAATACGTTATAGCTTTGCTACAAGATCACCACGATCTTTTCCACCTCGAAAATGATTTCCTGGGAAAAACCAACGCGGTGACCCACAAAATTCCCACCACGGACGACGTGCCCGTCCACACAAAACAGTACAGATATCCGCCGATTCACAAAACAGAGATAGATAAACAGATGCGCGAATTACTCGCCAACGACGTAGTTTCGCCATCCAACTCCCCATACAATTCTCCGTTGTGGATCGTCCCCAAGAAACCTGATGCAAACGGAAATAAAAAGTGGCGAATGGTGATTGATTATCGTGCCCTAAATGAAAAGTCGATATCAGATGCGTACCCGCTACCAAGTATTAACGAGATACTTGACCAATTAGGCAGTGCGAAATATTTTAGCGTATTCGATTTGGCAAGCGGGTTCCATCAAATCGCTATGGACAAGGCGGATGCCGCTAAAACAGCATTTTCTACACCATTCGGTCATTACCAATATAATAGAATGCCATTTGGACTTAAAAATGCACCCGCCACATTCCAAAGACTGATGGACACCGTTTTGTGCGGACTTCAAGGAAGCGAGCTATTTGTGTACTTAGATGATATCGTCATATACGCTCGTTCCTTGGAAGAACATAAAACTAAATTCGATAGGCTAGCGCGTCGATTGCGTGCGGCAAACTTAAAATTACAACCGTCGAAATGTGGATTCTTACACAAAGAGGTAGCCTATCTCGGTCACCAAATCGGGGAAGACGGCGTTAGACCGTGCCCGAAGAAAATAATCGCGGTCCAAAGTTTCCCGCGTCCCAAAAACCCCAGAAACGTACGGGAATTCCTAGGCCTAGCCGGATACTATCGACGATTCATCGACAAGTTTGCACAAATCTCCAAACCTCTCACCCGACTCCTAACCAAAAACTCAAAGTTCGAATGGGGGCCGGACCAAGACAGAGCTTTTGAAACCTTAAAAACAGCGCTGTGTAGCGAACCAGTCTTGCAATATCCCGACTTTAACAAATCTTTCAATGTCACTTGCGACGCATCCGGATATGCGATAGGCGCAGTATTGAGTCAAGGGGACATTGGTAGAGATAGACCGATAGCATACGCATCCAGAATACTTCACGGCGCTGAATTAAACTATTCTACCATCGAGAAAGAGTGTCTAGCAATTATCTTCGCAGTCCAGTATTTTAGACCATACATCTATGGCAGAAAATTCAAACTAATCACAGATCACCGTCCATTGATATGGATGAACTCGGTGAAAGATCCCACTTCGCGATTGTTACGTTGGAGACTCAAGCTGGCCGAATTTGAATACGATATCCTTTATAAACCAGGAAGGGTCAACTCTAACGCCGACGCCCTATCGAGGAACCCGGTTGTTCTGCCCATATCTTGGGGAACCTCCGAGGACACAGCATCTCCCCCGAGCTCTCCATTATCACCCGGGTCACCGATGTTCGAGGCAATACCACGAGGAAAAAGAGAACGCCGACCCATGCCTCCTCCACCGACACCACCCGTCGCAAAGAGAAGGAGGACGACGATAGAATCGACGGAGTTACCCTATAACTCACCCCCAGGAGACATATTTTCGGAAGCCGCCCCACCAACTTCACCTTCGGAAAGACCTGTTTCACCAAGAGAGGAACCATCCCACGAAGTAGAACAAGATCCCGACGTTATCATACCAACCTCTCCGCCGCTCAATACTCGATCGGCCGACAGGACGAATGAGGAAGCGACAAGCGGCTCGGAAGAAGAAAACCGGGAACCAATACTCCGAAGGATAATCACCCATACAAGGGATAGGTTGATTATGAGGAATGATAACCTGGTGTGCTTTAATACGCTTGACGGTCGACCCATAGACGTCGGAGCAGCAGATCTATACAGAATGGGAAAACTATCAAGTGGAAGAGATTTAACACTCCAACGGGTTAAGATTGTCAACTACGGCTCGCACAAGCTAATACAGCTCCCGATTAAGGAAACCCCACTCCACGAAGTTTCACCTGAAGGTTTGAAAGAGTGCCTAAGAGCGCTCTTCGATGCAGTCAACGAACTCCAACTAAAATCGTTTTCAATGTCGAAAACGTTCTTGGACAGTTTACCCTGGGATTATGTACTCAATGTTCTCCTTGACGTCTTTCAGGACACGCCGGTACATATATTTTTGTGCTCAAACGAAATACAAATTCCAGCCGAGGATCGAAGGATAGAAATTATAACGGAAAACCATGTCTCCCCCTTTGCCGGTCACAAGGGAATAACAAAAACATACAAGAGAATCCGTGAAAAATATTACTGGAGCAGCCTGAAAAGCGACGTAACAAACTTCGTTAATAACTGCGAGAGTTGCCAACTAAACAAACTAACAAGAGTCAAAACTCGACTTCCGATGGTTATCACGGATACCCCAGGTCGAGCGTTCGACAAGGTATCAATGGACATAGTCGGTCCCCTTCCCCCGACCCAAGACGATCACAATTACATTCTCACAATGCAAGATCTACTAACGAAATACTCATTAGCGGTACCTCTAAAAACAGCTACCGCTGTGGAAATAGCAGACGCATTCATCACTCACCTTATCTGTCGGTTTGGAGCTCCTAAAGCCCTACTCACAGACCAAGGAACAAACTTCACTAGTTCATTGATGAAAACCATAGCTAGAAAATTTAAAATTACAAAAATGCAAACCACGGCATTCCACCCACAAAGCAATGGTTCCATAGAACGTTCTCACCATGTACTAACAGAATACCTGAAACAATACACTAACAAGAACAATTGGGATAAATGGGTGCCGATGGCAATGATGAGCTATAACAGTAGCGTCCACGAGGGTACTAACTTCACCCCCCATGAACTAGTCTTTGGTTCCCTACTCCGCGTCCCATCTTCTGACACTTACCTATTTGAGGTCGCGAACGAATCCTATTCCGCATATCTCTTCGACTTACAAAAAAAAACTTAGTGAATCTCAGCGCCTAGCTCGTGAAAACCTGATTTCGGCAAAATCCAAATCTAAAACATACTATGACCGACGCATCAATCAGGTACAATTTTCTGTAAACGAATTAGTATACCTCTTAAAAGAACCACGTAAGGGCAAATTCGACGCCCAATACACTGGTCCGCACAGGGTACTGGAAATCCTACCAAATGGCAATGTAAAAATACAAATAGCGAACCATTTCAAAATTGTACACGCGAATAAGTTAAAGCGTACCGCCGCGTCAAGTCGTAGTCGCGCTATTCTTATCACCGCTGAAACGGATGCGACCACGAATCCTTATGAGATTACGAATCTCACACCTACGGATTTGGTTTCAAAATCCTACGTGACCAAGAATGCAACGCCAGCATCCGATAAGGAATTGCCAACCAACTCCGTATCTGGTGATCAGATAACACCTCGAAGATTACCAAGAATCGAGCAGCAACACCTTACTCTGCAGAAAACCCTTCTCAACGACCAACCCAAGCGACACCATAAACCAACGTCCAACATGAGCTACGAAACACTTGCAACTCAACAATTGACAGTCAAAGATACTCACTTAATCATGTGCCGGAAATACGCTGAACGACGCTCAGCCGACAGGAAGGCAGGAAAATACCTAAGCCGATACGATGGCATCAAATGCTACACCGGTAGAATATATACGACTATCGATAAGAAAATAGTTTGTGCAGAATGCAGCTTTTCTGCCATTACGGAGTACGTGGAACGCTGGACCCATGCACGAATGTACTCCCTACCCAACACTTGCAGTTCCTGTAACAAGAAAATCTGCACAGAAATACCCATAGCCGAATGTCTGCAATGCACCAATTATATGGCTATGAACGACATCATCTATTCCCCGGACACGGACTCCGAGAGCGACGACTCAGAAGACGAATGGGAAGTACCGTTTTCGGTATATCGCAACGCTGGCCTAACAGACATCGAGGACACGCCATCTGACGACCAGGAGCAAGAAGACAGTGACTCCAGTGAATAAGAAACAGTGAAAGTGAAAGTGACCCCAACCCTCCCAAAACCCTTCAAAGACACAAATCGGTGACGGAAAGACTATGCGAAATGCCGTTACCTTGTGCGTCCCCTGATCCTGAAGTGCGTGTGCGCCCGGAAGTGTTCTCCGCGCACCCCCTCTTCCGCAGGGTGCGTCCAGAAATTTCCCCCGCGGAAATTTCTACGCCAAGGGGGGAGGTGTGACGTCGGTCCACGAGCACCGACGTTTGTTGTACTGAAAAGTACAAGTGTGAATGAATTATCATGTGAAGAATGAATGAACGATGTATGAATGACAAAAATTATATAATTAATAATACGTATATATATATATATATATTCTTATTCAAAATATATAATCGAATATGATAACCTATAATACTAAATTACACAATAACAATAATCATTTATATTACGCATAAATAAAACGTAGATATATATATATATACTCTTGTTCAAGCATATAATCATTTATATTACATTTATTATAACCAAGTAATTATATTATATTATATTAATCATTGCCACGCGCGCGAATACGCATGGATAGAGAATGGAGTGAAAGCGCGATAACCCGAACGGTTAGAGAATGAGAGAATGAGTGATTGACGCGTGAATACGAATGGATAGAGAATGAAGTGAAAGCGCGATAACCCGAACGGTTAGAGAATGAGAGAGTGAGCGATTGACGCGTGAATACGGATGGATAGAGAATGGAGTGAAAGCGCGATAACCCGAACGGTTAGAGAATGAAAGAATAAGCGATTGAATGAGAATGGATATGGAATGAAGCAAGAGCCGATAACTCTGCTCTAAGGCCTGCGGTATGCCGAGGCCAACGGAAGCTGCGTCAGCATAGATAAGGCACCCTCGCCACTTGTGGCCTACGTGCCGTGTGCACGAGCAATGGGGGAGGGTACCTTTGTTCTTCGGAGCAAGTCTTTAGTCTTCGTTGCCTCGTCGACTCGCACAGTCGAATATACCCTGGAGTTTAGACACTCCAGCGGTCCTCGTCTCTGGCGGTTTAGACACCCCAGCAGACTCCGTTCGTTTACGCGTGGCAATCCGCTTTACCTATAACATAATTCACCGTTATTATATTTCTTCATTACTATCCGTTTATATTTACCTTTTTGAGATAATATACCTCAGCTTTTACCAGTCAACCGAGAGTGATTATTGAATACTTACCTCCTCCTATTCAAATCAGTGTCGAGTCGTGAAGTCGTTTTATGCACTTCGAATTATTCCGAAATAATTGTTTAGAACCGTACACCCGCCTGCGACTTGCAAAATCTCATCATAGAGAGCGACAAACCGCTCCGTGGGAAAGAGCAAGCGTGCCAGGGTTGCGATACCTGTATTTTGTTTTTTTGTTCGTGAATATATTCGAAGTCGCGATCGCTTGTGAATTTTAAATACTTTTAGAAGAGAGCACTCTTTAAGCGTTGAGGAACTTCATCATAGAGAGCGACAAACCGCTCCGTGGGGAAAGCCAAACGTGTCGAGAGTTGACCTTGTCAATTTTATTAAGATTCTCTTTCCTTTCTAAGTCATCCGTGATACCCTTCCTAATGCGACGCACACGACGCGCGGGCCGCAGGAAGCATTTAGCTAAATTGCTTCGGTCATTTCAGACCCCGGGATATTATAATTCCCTCCTGGGAACTACAGAATCGTATCTCGACGACGCGAACGGTTCTACCACTGAAAGTATCGTCAACCACGCGGACGATACTCGCGCAACGCAGAAGCCAGACGACAGCTTGAAGGACGACTCACCTGCCGTACGAGAGGAAGGAAGTCTTCCGGCGGTTCCAGTCACTCGTGCTCTGCCGAAAATCCGGAGCGTCACCACGCCAACAGAGCCTATCATTTTCTGGGTGGTTTCCTGGCGTTATCCTCCAGAGAACATCCGTTTCCGCTACCCTGCGAAACGATAAAGTTGATCAGTGAAGTGCAGTTCGTGAAATCGTCGCGGTACAAGACTCTGCCCTTGCGGCTACAAACAGACCTCTGCCCGATTTTTTTTTATAACGTTTCTGAACTTAGAAATTTCGCGAGAACCTTTTTGAGTGCATCAAGTGTAGTTCGCGAAATCGTCGTGGTACAAGACTCTGCCCTTGCGGCTACAAACAGACCTCTGTCCGATTTTTAAATAACGTTTCTGAACATAGAATATTTCGCGAGAACTTTTGACGCGCACCAAGTGCAGTTCGCGAAATCGTCGTATTACAAGACTCTGCCCTTGCGGCTACAAACAGACCTCTGTCCGATTTTTAAATAACGTTTCTGAACATAGAATATTTCGCGAGAACTCTTGACGTGCATCAAGTGCAGTTCGCGAAATCGTCGTATTACAAGACTCTGCCCTTGCGGCTACAAACAGACCTCTGTCCGATTTTTAAATAAAGGATCTGGACTTGTGCTAAATTTGGATGCCCGAACGAGAAACGTTGACAGGTCCTTGGCAGATTCAGGCGTAAGTACTGTTTGGCCAAAAAGGCTGATATAAATAGTCAGTGTCACCGTGTCGTCGCACATCGTTTCGATCTGCCGACCCGGGACGTGACATATGCAAATACGCGAATATGTCGCAGAAACCAGGAATTGCCATGAAAATAAGCGATATAATCGAGTTTATGCAAGAATCGTTGAATCTTTGTGCCACACGTCTGTTTCAGTACCGATTCGTTGTTTTGCGTGAAAAATCGATGCAATTGTATGCAAATACACGAATATGTCGCAGAAACCAGGAAATTCCATGAAATTAAACGATATAATCGAGTTTATGCAAGAATCGATGAATCTTTGTGCCACACGTCTGTTTCTGTACCGATTCGTTGTTTTGCGTGATAAATCGATGCATTTGTATGCAAATACGCGAATATGTCGCAGAAACCCGCAATTGCCATGAAATTAAGCGATATAATCGAGTTTATGCAAGACTCGATGAATCTTTGTGCCACACGTCTGTTTCTGTACCGATTCGTTGTTTTGCGTCAAAAATTGATGCATTTGTATGCAAATACGCGAATATGTCGCAGAAACCAGGAATTGCCATGAAAATAAGCGATATAATCGAGTTTATGCAAGAATCGATGAATCTTTGTGCCACACGTCTGTTTCTGTACCGATTCGTTGTTTTGCGTGAAAAATCGATGCATTTGTATGCAAATACGCGAATATGTCGCAGAAACCAGGAATTGCCATCAAATTAAACGATATAATCGAGTTTATGCAAGCATCGATGAATCTTTGTGCCATACGTCTGTTTCTGTACCGATTCGTTGTTTTGCGTGAAAAATCGATGCATTTGTATGCAAACACGCGAATATGTCGCAGAAACCAGGAATTGCCATGAAATTAAGCGATATAATCGAGTTTATGCAAGACTCGATGAATCTTTGTGCCACACGTCTGTTTCTGTACCGATTCGTTGTTTTGCGTCAAAAATTGATGCATTTGTATGCAAATACGCGAATATGTCGCAGAAACCAGGAATTGCCATGAAAATAAGCGATATAATCGAGTTTATGCAAGAATCGATGAATCTTTGTGCCACACGTCTGTTTCTGTACCGATTCGTTGTTTTGCGTGAAAAATCGATGCATTTGTATGCAAATACGCGAATATGTCGCAGAAACCAGGAATTGCCATCAAATTAAACGATATAATCGAGTTTATGCAAGAATCGATGAATCTTTGTGCCACACGTCTGTTTCAGTACCGATTCGTTGTTTTGCGTGAAAAATCGATGCATTTGTATGCAAATACGCGAATATGTCGCAGAAACCAGGAATTGCCATGAAATTAAGCGATATAATCGAGTTTATGCAAGAATCGATGAATCTTTGTGCCATACGTCTGTTTCTGTACCGATTCGTTGTTTTGCGTGAAAAATCGATGCGTTTGTATGCAAATACGCGAACATGTCGCAGAAACCCGCAATTGCCATGAAATTAAGCGATATAATCGAGTTTATGCAAGAATCGATGAATCTTTGTGCCTCACGTCTGTTTCTGTACCGATTCGTTGTTTTGCGTGAAAAATCGATGCATTTGTATGCAAATACGCGAATATGTCGCAGAAACCAGGAATTGCCATGAAATTAAGCGATATAATCGAGTTTATGCAAGAATCGATGAATCTTTGTGCCACACGTCTGTTTCTGTACCGAATTCGTTGTTTTGCGTGAAAAATCGATGCATTTGTATGCAAATACGCGAATATGTCGCAGAAACCAGGAATTGCCATGAAATTAAGCGATATAATCGAGTTTATGCAAGAATCGATGAATCTTTGTGCCACACGTCTGTTTCTGTCCCGATTCGTTGTTTTGCGTGAAAAATCGATGCATTTGTATGCAAATACGCGAATATGTCGCAGAAACCAGGAATTGCCATGAAATTAAACGATATAATCGAGTTTATGCAAGAATCGATGAATCTTTGTGCCACACGTTTGTTTCTGTACCGATTCGTTGTTTTGCGTGAAAAATCGATGCATTTGTATGCAAATACGCGAATATGTCGCAGAAACCAGGAATTGACATGAAATTAAACGATATAATCGAGTTTATGCAAGAATCGATGAATCTTTGTGCCACACGTTTGTTTCTGTACCGATTCGTTGTTTTGCGTGAAAAATCGATGCATTTGTATGCAAATACGCGAATATGTCGCAGAAACCAGGAAATGCCATGAAATTAAGCGATATAATCGAGTTTATGCAAGAATCGATGAATCTTTGTGCCACACGTTTGTTTCTGTACCGATTCGTTGTTTTGCGTGAAAAATCGATGCATTTGTATGCAAATACGCGAATATGTCGCAGAAACCAGGAATTGCCATGAAATTAAACGATATAATCGAGTTTATGCAAGAATCGATGAATCTTTGTGCCACACGTTTGTTTCTGTACCGATTCGTTGTTTTGCGTGAAAAATCGATGCATTTGTATGCAAATACGCGAATATGTCGCAGAAACCAGGAATTGCCATGAAATTAAGCGATATAATCGAGTTTATGCAAGAATCGATGAATCTTTGTGCCATACGTCTGTTTTCTGTTCCGATTCGTTGTTTTGCGTGAAAAATCGATGCGTTTGTATGCAAATACGCGAACATGTCGCAGAAACCCGCAATTGCCATGAAATTAAGCGATATAATCGAGTTTATGCAAGACTCGATGAATCTTTGTGCCACACGTCTGTTTCTGTCCCGATTCGTTGTTTTGCGTGAAAAATCGATGCATTTGTATGCAAATACGCGAATATGTCGCAGAAACCAGGAATTGCCATGAAATTAAACGATATAATCGAGTTTATGCAAGAATCGATGAATCTTTGTGCCACACGTTTGTTTCTGTACCGATTCGTTGTTTTGCGTGAAAAATCGATGCATTTGTATGCAAATACGCGAATATGTCGCAGAAACCAGGAATTGCCATGAAATTAAGCGATATAATCGAGTTTATGCTAGAATCGATGAATCTTTGTGCCACACGTCTGTTTCTGTACCGATTCGTTGTTTTGCGTGAAAAATCGATGCATTTGTATGCAAATACGCGAATATGTCGCAGAAACCAGGAATTGCCATGAAATTAAGCGATATAATCGAGTTTATGCAAGAATCGATGAATCTTTGTGCCACACGTTTGTTTCTGTACCGATTCGTTGTTTTGCGTGAAAAATCGATGCATTTGTATGCAAATACGCGAATATGTCGCAGAAACCAGGAATTGCCATGAAATTAAACGATATAATCGAGTTTATGCAAGAATCGATGAATCTTTGTGCCACACGTTTGTTTCTGTACCGATTCGTTGTTTTGCGTGAAAAATCGATGCATTTGTATGCAAATACGCGAATATGTCGCAGAAACCAGGAATTGCCATGAAATTAAGCGATATAATCGAGTTTATGCAAGAATCGATGAATCTTTGTGCCACACGTTTGTTTCTGTACCGATTCGTTGTTTTGCGTGAAAAATCGATGCATTTGTATGCAAATACGCGAATATGTCGCAGAAACCAGGAATTGCCATGAAATTAAACGATATAATCGAGTTTATGCAAGAATCGATGAATCTTTGTGCCACACGTTTGGTTTCTGTACCGATTCGTTGTTTTGCGTGAAAAATCGATGCATTTGTATGCAAATACGCGAATATGTCGCAGAAACCAGGAATTGCCATGAAATTAAGCGATATATCGAGTTTATGCGATGAATCTTTGTGCCACACGTCTGTTTCTGTACCGATTCGTTGTTTTGCGTGAAAAATCGATGAATTTGTATGAAAATACGCGAATATGTCTCAGAAACCAGGAATTGCCATGAAATTAAGCGATATATCGAGTTTATGCGATGAATCTTTGTGCCACACGTCTGTTTCTGTACCGATTCGTTGTTTTGCGTGAAAAATCGATGAATTTGTATGAAAATACGCGAATATGTCTCAGAAACCAGGAATTGCCATGAAATTAAGCGATATATCGAGTTTATGCGATGAATCTTTGTGCATCACATCTGTTTCTGTACCGATTCGTTGTTTTGCGTGAAAAATCGATGCATTTGTATGCAAATACGCGAATATGTCTCAGAAATCAGGAATTGCCATGAAATTAAGCGATATAATCGAGTTTATGCGATGAATCTTTGTGCATCACGTCTGTTTCTGTACCGATTCGTTGTTTTGCGTGAAAAATCGATGAATTTGTATGCAAATACGCGAATATGTCTCAGAAACCAGGAATTGCCATGAAATTAAGCGATATATCGAGTTTATGCGATGAATCTTTGTGCAATCACATCTGTTTCTGTACCGATTCGTTGTTTTGCGTGAAAAATCGATGAATTTGTATGCAAATACGCGAATATGTCTCAGAAACCAGGAATTGCCATGAAATTAAGCGATATATCGAGTTTATGCGATGAATCTTTGTGCCACACGTCTGGTTTCTGAGACATATTCGCGTATTTGCATACAAATTCATCGATTTTTCACGCAAAACAACGAATCGGTACAGAAACAGACGTGTGGCACAAAGATTCATCGCATAAACTCGATATATCGCTTAATTTCATGGCAATTCCTGGTTTCTGAGACATATTCGCGTATTTTCATACAAATTCATCGATTTTTCACGCAAAACAACGAATCGGTACAGAAACAGATGTGATGCACAAAGATTCATCGCATAAACTCGATATATCGCTTAATTTCATGGCAATTCCTGGTTTCTGAGACATATTCGCGTATTTGCATACAAATTCATCGATTTTTCACGCAAAACAACGAATCGGTACAGAAACAGACGTGATGCACAAAGATTCATCGCATAAACTCGATTATATCGCTTAATTTCATGGCAATTCCTGATTTCTGAGACATATTCGCGTATTTGCATACAAATGCATCGATTTTTCACGCAAAACAACGAATCGGTACAGAAACAGATGTGATGCACAAAGATTCATCGCATAAACTCGATATATCGCTTAATTTCATGGCAATTCCTGGTTTCTGAGGCATATTCGCGTATTTTCATACAAATTCATCGATTTTTCACGCAAAACAACGAATCGGTACAGAAACAGACGTGATGCACAAAGATTCATCGCATAAACTCGATATATCGCTTAATTTCATGGCAATTCCTGGTTTCTGAGACATATTCGCGTATTTGCATACAAATGCATCGATTTTTCACGCAAAACAACGAATCGGTACAGAAACAGATGTGATGCACAAAGATTCATCGCATAAACTCGATATATCGCTTAATTTCATGGCAATTCCTGGTTTCTGAGACATATTCGCGTATTTTCATACAAATTCATCGATTTTTCACGCAAAACAACGAATCGGTACAGAAACAGACGTGATGCACAAAGATTCATCGCATAAACTCGATATATCGCTTAATTTCATGGCAATTCCTGGTTTCTGAGACATATTCGCGTATTTGCATACAAGTTCATCGATTTTTCACGCAAAACAACGAATCGGTACAGAAACAGACGTGTGGCACAAAGATTCATCGCATAAACTCGATATATCGCTTAATTTCATGGCAATTCCTGGTTTCTGAGACATATTCGCGTATTTGCATACAAATTCATCGATTTTTCACGCAAAACAACGAATCGGTACAGAAACAGACGTGATGCACAAAGATTCATCGCATAAACTCGATATATCGCTTAATTTCATGGCAATTCCTGGTTTCTGAGACATATTCGCGTATTTTCATACCAATTCATCGATTTTTCACGCAAAACAACGAATCGGTACAGAAACAGACGTGATGCACAAAGATTCATCGCATAAACTCGATATATCGCTTAATTTCATGGCAATTCCTGGTTTCTGAGACATATTCGCGTATTTGCATACAAATTCATCGATTTTTCACGCAAAACATCAAATCGGTACAGAAACAGACGTGTGGCACAAAGATTCATCGCATAAACTCGATATATCGCTTAATTTCATGGCAATTCCTGGTTTCTGAGACATATTCGCGTATTTGCATACAAATTCATTGATTTTTCACGCAAAACAACGAATCGGTACAGAAACAGACGTGATGCACAAAGATTCATCGCATAAACTCGATATATCGCTTAATTTCATGGCAATTCCTGGTTTCTGAGACATATTCGCGTATTTGCATACAAATGCATCGATTTTTCACGCAAAACAACGAATCGGTACAGAAACAGATGTGATGCACAAAGATTCATCGCATAAACTCGATATATCGCTTAATTTCATGGCAATTCCTGGTTTCTGAGACATATTCGCGTATTTTCATACAAATTCATCGATTTTTCACGCAAAACAACGAATCGGTACAGAAACAGACGTGATGCACAAAGATTCATCGCATAAACTCGATATATCGCTTAATTTCATGGCAATTCCTGGTTTCTGAGACATATTCGCGTATTTGCATACAAATTCATCGATTTTTCACGCAAAACAACGAATCGGTACAGAAACAGACGTGTGGCACAAAGATTCATCGCATAAACTCGATATATCGCTTAATTTCATGGCAATTCCTGGTTTCTGAGACATATTCGCGTATTTGCATACAAATTCATCGATTTTTCACGCAAAACAACGAATCGGTACAGAAACAGACGTGTGGCACAAAGATTCATCGCATAAACTCGATATATCGCTTAATTTCATGGCAATTCCTGGTTTCTGAGACATATTCGCGTATTTTCATACAAATTCATCGATTTTTCACGCAAAACAACGAATCGGTACAGAAACAGACGTGTGGCACAAAGATTCATCGCATAAACTCGATATATCGCTTAATTTCATGGCAATTCCTGGTTTCTGAGACATATTCGCGTATTTGCATACAAATTCATCGATTTTTCACGCAAAACAACGAATCGGTACAGAAACAGACGTGTGGCACAAAGATTCATCGCATAAACTCGATATATCGCTTAATTTCATGGCAATTCCTGGTTTCTGAGACATATTCGCGTATTTTCATACAAATTCATCGATTTTTCACGCAAAACAACGAATCGGTACAGAAACAGACGTGATGCACAAAGATTCATCGCATAAACTCGATATATCGCTTAATTTCATGGCAATTCCTGGTTTCTGAGACATATTCGCGTATTTGCATACAAATTCATCGATTTTTCACGCAAAACAACGAATCGGTACAGAAACAGACGTGTGGCACAAAGATTCATCGCATAAACTCGATATATCGCTTAATTTCATGGCAATTCCTGGTTTCTGAGACATATTCGCGTATTTGCATACAAATTCATCGATTTTTCACGCAAAACAACGAATCGGTACAGAAACAGATGTGATGCACAAAGATTCATCGCATAAACTCGATATATCGCTTAATTTCATGGCAATTCCTGGTTTCTGAGACATATTCGCGTATTTTCATACAAATTCATCGATTTTTCACGCAAAACAACGAATCGGTACAGAAACAGACGTGATGCACAAAGATTCATCGCATAAACTCGATATATCGCTTAATTTCATGGCAATTCCTGGTTTCTGAGACATATTCGCGTATTTGCATACAAATTCATCGATTTTTCACGCAAAACAACGAATCGGTACAGAAACAGACGTGTGGCACAAAGATTCATCGCATAAACTCGATATATCGCTTAATTTCATGGCAATTCCTGGTTTCTGAGACATATTCGCGTATTTGCATACAAATTCATCGATTTTTGACGCAAAACAACGAATCGGTACAGAAACAGACGTGTGGCACAAAGATTCATCGCATAAACTCGATATATCGCTTAATTTCATGGCAATTCCTGGTTTCTGAGACATATTCGCGTATTTTCATACAAATTCATCGATTTTTCACGCAAAACAACGAATCGGTACAGAAACAGACGTGTGGCACAAAGATCCATCGCATAAACTCGATATATCGCTTAATTTCATGGCAATTCCTGGTTTCTGAGACATATTCGCGTATTTTCATACAAATTCATCGATTTTTCACGCAAAACAATGAATCTTTGTGCATCACGTCTGTTTCTGTACCGATTCGTTGTTTTGCGTGAAAAATCGATGAATTTGTATGCAAATACGCGAATATGTCTCAGAAACCAGGAATTGCCATGAAATTAAGCGATATAATCGAGTTTATGCGATGAATCTTTGTGCATCACGTCTGTTTCTGTACCGATTCGTTGTTTTGCGTGAAAAATCGATGAATTTGTATGCAAATACGCGAATATGTCTCAGAAACCAGGAATTGCCATGAAATTAAGCGATATATCGAGTTTATGCGATGAATCTTTGTGCCACACGTCTGTTTCTGTACCGATTCGTTGTTTTGCGTGAAAAATCGATGAATTTGTATGCAAATACGCGAATATGTCTCAGAAACCAGGAATTGCCATGAAATTAAGCGATATATCGAGTTTATGCGATGAATCTTTGTGCCACACGTCTGTTTCTGTACCGATTCGTTGTTTTGCGTGAAAAATCGATGAATTTGTATGAAAATACGCGAATATGTCTCAGAAACCAGGAATTGCCATGAAATTAAGCGATATATCGAGTTTATGCGATGAATCTTTGTGCCACACGTCTGTTTCTGTACCGATTCGTTGTTTTGCGTGAAAAATCGATGAATTTGTATGCAAATACGCGAATATGTCTCAGAAACCAGGAATTGCCATGAAATTAAGCGATATATCGAGTTTATGCGATGAATCTTTGTGCCACACGTCTGTTTCTGTACCGATTCGTTGTTTTGCGTGAAAAACGATGAATTTGTATGCAAATACGCGAATATGTCTCAGAAATCAGGAATTGCCATGAAATTAAGCGATATAATCGAGTTTATGCGATGAATCTTTGTGCATCACGTCTGTTTCTGTACCGATTCGTTGTTTTGCGTGAAAAATCGATGAATTTGTATGAAAATACGCGAATATGTCTCAGAAACCAGGAATTGCCATGAAATTAAGCGATATATCGAGTTTATGCGATGAATCTTTGTGCATCACGTCTGTTTCTGTACCGATTCGTTGTTTTGCGTGAAAAATCGATGAATTTGTATGAAAATACGCGAATATGTCTCAGAAACCAGGAATTGCCATGAAATTAAGCGATATATCGAGTTTATGCGATGAATCTTTGTGCCACACGTCTGTTTCTGTACCGATTCGTTGTTTTGCGTGAAAAATCGATGAATTTGTATGAAAATACGCGAATATGTCTCAGAAACCAGGAATTGCCATGAAATTAAGCGATATATCGAGTTTATGCGATGAATCTTTGTGCCACACGTCTGTTTCTGTACCGATTCGTTGTTTTGCGTGAAAAATCGATGAATTTGTATGCAAATACGCGAATATGTCTCAGAAACCAGGAATTGCCATGAAATTAAGCGATATATCGAGTTTATGCGATGAATCTTTGTGCCACACGTCTGTTTCTGTACCGATTCGTTGTTTTGCGTGAAAAATCGATGAATTTGTATGCAAATACGCGAATATGTCTCAGAAACCAGGAATTGCCATGAAATTAAGCGATATATCGAGTTTATGCGATGAATCTTTGTGCATCACGTCTGTTTCTGTACCGATTCGTTGTTTTGCGTGAAAAATCGATGAATTTGTATGAAAATACGCGAATATGTCTCAGAAACCAGGAATTGCCATGAAATTAAGCGATATATCGAGTTTATGCGATGAATCTTTGTGCATCACATCTGTTTCTGTACCGATTCGTTGTTTTGCGTGAAAAATCGATGAATTTGTATGCAAATACGCGAATATGTCTCAGAAACCAGGAATTGCCATGAAATTAAGCGATATATCGAGTTTATGCGATGAATCTTTGTGCCACACGTCTGTTTCTGTACCGATTCGTTGTTTTGCGTGAAAAATCGATGAATTTGTATGCAAATACGCGAATATGTCTCAGAAACCAGGAATTGCCATGAAATTAAGCGATATATCGAGTTTATGCGATGAATCTTTGTGCATCACGTCTGTTTCTGTACCGATTCGTTGTTTTGCGTGAAAAATCGATGAATTTGTATGAAAATACGCGAATATGTCTCAGAAACCAGGAATTGCCATGAAATTAAGCGATATATCGAGTTTATGCGATGAATCTTTGTGCCACACATCTGTTTCTGTACCGATTCGTTGTTTTGCGTGAAAAATCGATGAATTTGTATGCAAATACGCGAATATGTCTCAGAAACCAGGAATTGCCATGAAATTAAGCGATATATCGAGTTTATGCGATGAATCTTTGTGCCACACGTCTGTTTCTGTACCGATTCGTTGTTTTGCGTGAAAAATCGATGAATTTGTATGCAAATACGCGAATATGTCTCAGAAACCAGGAATTGCCATGAAATTAAGCGATATATCGAGTTTATGCGATGAATCTTTGTGCATCACATCTGTTTCTGTACCGATTCGTTGTTTTGCGTGAAAAATCGATGAATTTGTATGAAAATACGCGAATATGTCTCAGAAACCAGGAATTGCCATGAAATTAAGCGATATATCGAGTTTATGCGATGAATCTTTGTGCATCACATCTGTTTCTGTACCGATTCGTTGTTTTGCGTGAAAAATCGATGCATTTGTATGCAAATACGCGAATATGTCTCAGAAACCAGGAATTGCCATGAAATTAAGCGATATATCGAGTTTATGCGATGAATCTTTGTGCATCACGTCTGTTTCTGTACCGATTCGTTGTTTTGCGTGAAAAATCGATGAATTTGTATGCAAATACGCGAATATGTCTCAGAAACCAGGAATTGCCATGAAATTAAGCGATATATCGAGTTTATGCGATGAATCTTTGTGCCACACGTCTGTTTCTGTACCGATTTGATGTTTTGCGTGAAAAATCGATGAATTTTTATGCAAATACGCGAATATGTCTCAGAAACCAGGAATTGCCATGAAATTAAGCGATATATCGAGTTTATGCGATGAATCTTTGTGCCACACGTCTGTTTCTGTACCGATTCGTTGTTTTGCGTGAAAAATCGATGAATTTGTATGCAAATACGCGAATATGTCTCAGAAACCAGGAATTGCCATGAAATTAAGCGATATATCGAGTTTATGCGATGAATCTTTGTGCCACACGTCTGTTTCTGTACCGATTCGTTGTTTTGCGTGAAAAATCGATGAATTTGTATGAAAATACGCGAATATGTCTCAGAAACCAGGAATTGCCATGAAATTAAGCGATATATCGAGTTTATGCGATGAATCTTTGTGCCACACGTCTGTTTCTGTACCGATTCGTTGTTTTGCGTGAAAAATCGATGAACTTGTATGCAAATACGCGAATATGTCTCAGAAACCAGGAATTGCCATGAAATTAAGCGATATATCGAGTTTATGCGATGAATCTTTGTGCATCACGTCTGTTTCTGTACCGATTCGTTGTTTTGCGTGAAATATCGATGAATTTGTATGAAAATACGCGAATATGTCTCAGAAACCAGGAATTGCCATGAAATTAAGCGATATATCGAGTTTATGCGATGAATCTTTGTGCATCACATCTGTTTCTGTACCGATTCGTTGTTTTGCGTGAAAAATCGATGCATTTGTATGCAAATACGCGAATATGTCTCAGAAACCAGGAATTGCCATGAAATTAAGCGATATATCGAGTTTATGCGATGAATCTTTGTGCATCACGTCTGTTTCTGTACCGATTCGTTGTTTTGCGTGAAAAATCGATGAATTTGTATGAAAATACGCGAATATGCCTCAGAAACCAGGAATTGCCATGAAATTAAGCGATATATCGAGTTTATGCGATGAATCTTTGTGCATCACATCTGTTTCTGTACCGATTCGTTGTTTTGCGTGAAAAATCGATGCATTTGTATGCAAATACGCGAATATGTCTCAGAAATC
>CAKAJA020000446.1:0-44205 GCA_916610235.2 Lasioglossum morio
CGTATAACGTATAACGTATAACGTATAACGTATAACGTATAACGTATAACGTATAACGTATAACGTATAACGTATAACGTTTAAGGTATAACGTATAACGTATAACGTATAACGTATAACGTATAACGTATAACGTATAACGTATAACGTATGACGTACAACGTACAACGTACAACGTATAACGTATAACGTTTAAAGTATAACGTATAACGTATCACGTATAACGTATAACGTATAACGTACAACGTATAACGTATAACGTTTAAGGTATAACGTATAACGTATAACGTATAATGTATAACCTATCACGTACAACGTACAACGTATAACGTATAACGTTAAACATATAACGTATAACGTATAACGTATAACGTATAACGTATAACGTATAACGTATAACGTATAACGTATAACGTATAACGTATAACGTATAACGTATAACGTATAACGTATAACGTATAACGTATAACGTATAACGTATAACGTATAACGTATAACGTATAACGTATAACGTATAACGTATAACGTATAACGTATAACGTATAACGTATAACGTATAACGTATAACGTATAACGTATAACGTATAACGTATAACGTTTAAGGTATAACGTATAACGTATAACGTATAACGTATAACGTATAACGTATAACGTATAACGTATAACGTATAACGTACAACGTACAACGTACAACGTACAACGTACAACGTATAACGTATAACGTTTAAGGTATAACGTATAACGTATCACGTATAACGTATAACGTATAACGTATAACGTATAACGTACAACGTATAACGTATAACGTTTAAGGTATAACGTATAACGTATAACGTATAACGTATAACGTTTAAGGTATAACGTATAACGTATAACGTATAATGTATAACCTATCACGTACAACGTACAACGTATAACGTATAACGTATAACGTATAACGTATAACGTATAACGTATAACGTACAACGTATAACGTATAACGTTTAAGGTATAACGTATAACGTATAACGTATAATGTATAACCTATCACGTACAACGTACAACGTATAACGTATAACGTTAAACATATAACGTATAACGTATAACGTATAACGTATAACGTATAACGTATAACGTATAACGTATAACGTATAACGTATAACGTATAACGTATAACGTATAACGTATAACGTATAACGTACAACGTACAACGTACAACGTACAACGTATAACGTATAACGTTTAAAGTATAACGTATAACGTATCACGTATAACGTATAACGTATAACGTACAACGTATAACGTATAACGTTTAAGGTATAACGTATAACGTATAACGTATAATGTATAACCTATCACGTACAACGTACAACGTATAACGTATAACGTTAAACATATAACGTATAACGTATAACGTATAACGTATAACGTATAACGTATAACGTATAACGTATAACGTATAACGTATAACGTATAACGTATAACGTATAACGTATAACGTATAACGTACAACGTACAACGTACAACGTACAACGTATAACGTATAACGTTTAAAGTATAACGTATAACGTATCACGTATAACGTATAACGTATAACGTACAACGTATAACGTATAACGTTTAAGGTATAACGTATAACGTATAACGTATAATGTATAACCTATCACGTACAACGTACAACGTATAACGTATAACGTTAAACATATAACGTATAACGTATAACGTATAACGTATAACGTATAACGTATAACGTATAACGTATAACGTATAACGTATAACGTATAACGTATAACGTATAACGTATAACGTATAACGTATAACGTATAACGTATAACGTATAACGTATAACGTATAACGTATAACGTATAACGTATAACGTATAACGTATAACGTATAACGTATAACGTATAACGTATAACGTATAACGTATAACGTACAACGTATAACGTATAACGTTTAAGGTATAACGTATAACGTATAACGTATAACGTATAACGTATAACGTATAACGTATAACGTATAACGTATAACGTACAACGTACAACGTACAACGTACAACGTACAACGTATAACGTATAACGTTTAAAGTATAACGTATAACGTATCACGTATAACGTATAACGTATAACGTATAACGTATAACGTACAACGTATAACGTATAACGTTTAAGGTATAACGTATAACGTATAACGTATAACGTATAACGTTTAAGGTATAACGTATAACGTATAACGTATAATGTATAACCTATCACGTACAACGTACAACGTATAACGTATAAGGTTAAACATATAACGTATAACGTATAACGTATAACGTATAACGTATAACGTATAACGTATAACGTATAACGTATAACTTATAACGTATAACGTATAACGTATAACGTATAACGTATAACGTATAACGTATAACGTATAACGTATAATGTATAACGTATAACGTACAACGTATAACGTATAACGTTTAAGGTATAACGTATAACGTATCACGTATAACGTATAACGTATAACGTATAACGTACAACGTATAACGTATAACGTTTAAGGTATAACGTATAACGTATAACGTATAATGTATAACCTATCACGTACAACGTACAACGTATAACGTATAACGTTAAACATATAACGTATAACGTATAACGTATAACGTATAACGTATAACGTATAACGTATAACGTATAACGTATAACGTATAACGTATAACGTATAACGTATAACGTATAACGTATAACGTATAACGTATAACGTATAACGTATAACGTATAACGTATAACGTATAACGTATAACGTATAACGTATAATGTATAACGTATAACGTACAACGTATAACGTATAACGTTTAAGGTATAACGTATAACGTATAACGTATAATGTATAACCTATCACGTACAACGTACAACGTATAACGTATAACGTTAAACATATAACGTATAACGTATAACGTATAACGTATAACGTATAACGTATAACGTATAACGTATAACGTATAACGTATAACGTATAACGTATAACGTATAACGTATAACGTATAACGTATAACGTATAACGTATAACGTATAACGTATAACGTATAACGTATAACGTATAACGTATAACGTATAACGTATAACGTATAACGTATAACGTTTAAGGTATAACGTATAACGTATAACGTATAACGTATAACGTATAACGTATAACGTATAACGTATAACGTACAACGTACAACGTACAACGTACAACGTATAACGTATAACGTTTAAAGTATAACGTATAACGTATCACGTATAACGTATAACGTATAACGTACAACGTATAACGTATAACGTTTAAGGTATAACGTATAACGTATAACGTATAATGTATAACCTATCACGTACAACGTACAACGTATAACGTATAACGTTAAACATATAACGTATAACGTATAACGTATAACGTATAACGTATAACGTATAACGTATAACGTATAACGTATAACGTATAACGTATAACGTATAACGTATAACGTATAACGTATAACGTATAACGTATAACGTATAACGTATAACGTATAACGTATAACGTATAACGTATAACGTATAACGTATAACGTATAACGTATAACGTATAACGTATAACGTATAACGTATAACGTATAACGTATAACGTATAACGTATAACGTTTAAGGTATAACGTATAACGTATAACGTATAACGTATAACGTATAACGTATAACGTATAACGTATAACGTATAACGTACAACGTACAACGTACAACGTACAACGTACAACGTATAACGTATAACGTTTAAAGTATAACGTATAACGTATCACGTATAACGTATAACGTATAACGTATAACGTATAACGTACAACGTATAACGTATAACGTTTAAGGTATAACGTATAACGTATAACGTATAACGTATAACGTTTAAGGTATAACGTATAACGTATAACGTATAATGTATAACCTATCACGTACAACGTACAACGTATAACGTATAAGGTTAAACATATAACGTATAACGTATAACGTATAACGTATAACGTATAACGTATAACGTATAACGTATAACGTATAACGTATAACGTATAACTTATAACGTATAACGTATAACGTATAACGTATAACGTATAACGTATAACGTATAACGTATAACGTATAACGTATAACGTATAACGTACAACGTATAACGTATAACGTTTAAGGTATAACGTATAACGTTTAAGGTATAACGTATAACGTATAACGTATAACGTACAACGTATAACGTATAACGTTTAAGGTATAACGTATAACGTATAACGTATAATGTATAACCTATCACGTACAACGTACAACGTATAACGTATAACGTTAAACATATAACGTATAACGTATAACGTATAACGTATAACGTATAACGTATAACGTATAACGTATAACGTATAACGTATAACGTATAACGTATAACGTATAACGTATAACGTATAACGTATAACGTATAACGTATAACGTATAATGTATAACGTATAACGTACAACGTATAACGTATAACGTTTAAGGTATAACGTATAACGTATAACGTATAATGTATAACCTATCACGTACAACGTACAACGTATAACGTATAACGTTAAACAGATATCGTATAACGTATAACGTATAACGTATAACGTATAACGTATAACGTATAACGTATAACGTATAACGTATAACGTATAACGTATAACGTATAACGTATAACGTATAACGTATAACGTATACCGTATAACGTTTAAGGTATAACGTATAACGTATAACGTATAACGTATAACGTATAACGTATAACGTATAACGTATAACGTATAACGTACAACGTACAACGTACAACGTACAACGTATAACGTATAACGTTTAAGGTATAACGTATAACGTATCACGTATAACGTATAACGTATAACGTATAACGTATAACGTACAACGTATAACGTATAACGTTTAAGGTATAACGTATAACGTATAACGTATAATGTATAACCTATCACGTACAACGTACAACGTATAACGTATAACGTTAAACATATAACGTATAACGTATAACGTATAACGTATAACGAATAACGTATAACGTATAACGTATAACGTATAACGTATAACGTATAACGTATAACGTATAACGTATAACGTATAACGTATAACGTATAACGTATAACGTATAACGTATAACGTATAACGTATAACGTATAACGTATAACGTATAACGTATAACGTATAACGTATAACGTATAACGTATAACGTATAACTTATAACGTATAACGTATAACGTATAACGTATAACGTATAACGTATAATGTATAACGTATAACGTACAACGTATAACGTATAACGTTTAAGGTATAACGTATAACGTATAACGTATAATGTATAACCTATCACGTACAACGTACAACGTATAACGTATAACGTTAAACATATAACGTATAACATATAACGTATAACGTATAACGTATAACGTATAACGTATAACGTATAACGTATAACGTATAACGTATAACGTATAACGTATAACGTATAACGTATAACGTATAACGTATAACGTATAACGTATAACGTATAACGTATAACGTATAACGTTTAAGGTATAACGTATAACGTATAACGTATAACGTATAACGTATAACGTATAACGTATAACGTATAACGTACAACGTACAACGTACAACGTACAACGTATAACGTATAACGTTTAAAGTATAACGTATAACGTATCACGTATAACGTATAACGTATAACGTACAACGTATAACGTATAACGTTTAAGGTATAACGTATAACGTATAACGTATAATGTATAACCTATCACGTACAACGTACAACGTATAACGTATAACGTTAAACATATAACGTATAACGTATAACGTATAACGTATAACGTATAACGTATAACGTATAACGTATAACGTATAACGTATAACGTATAATGTATAACGTATAACGTACAACGTATAACGTATAACGTTTAAGGTATAACGTATAACGTTTAAGGTATAACGTATAACGTATAACGTATAACGTACAACGTATAACGTATAACGTTTAAGGTATAACGTATAACGTATAACGTATAATGTATAACCTATCACGTACAACGTACAACGTATAACGTATAACGTTAAACATATAACGTATAACGTATAACGTATAACGTATAACGTATAACGTATAACGTATAACGTATAACGTATAACGTATAACGTATAACGTATAACGTATAACGTATAACGTATAACGTATAACGTATAATGTATAACGTATAACGTACAACGTATAACGTATAACGTTTAAGGTATAACGTATAACGTATAACGTATAATGTATAACCTATCACGTACAACGTACAACGTATAACGTATAACGTTTAAGGTATAACGTATAACGTATAACGTATAATGTATAACCTATCACGTACAACGTACAACGTATAACGTATAACGTTAAACATATAACGTATAACGTATAACGTATAACGTATAACGTATAGCGTATAACGTATAACGTATAACGTATAACGTATAACGTATAACGTATAACGTATAACGTATAACGTATAACGTATAACGTATAACGTATAATGTATAACCTATCACGTACAACGTACAACGTATAACGTATAACGTTAAACATATAACGTATAACGTATAACGTATAACGTATAACGTATAACGTATAACGTATAACGTATAACGTATAACGTATAACGTATAACGTATAACGTATAACGTATAACGTATAACGTATAACGTATAACGTATAACGTATAACGTATAACGTATAACGTATAACGTATAACGTATAACGTATAACGTATAACGTATAACGTATAACGTATAACGTATAACGTATAACGTATAACGTATAACGTATAACGTATAACGTTTAAGGTATAACGTATAACGTATAACGTATAACGTATAACGTATAACGTATAACGTATAACGTATAACGTATAACGTATAACGTACAACGTACAACGTACAACGTACAACGTACAACGTACAACGTATAACGTATAACGTTTAAAGTATAACGTATAACGTATAACGTATAACGTATAACGTATAACGTATAACGTATAACGTATAACGTATAACGTATAACGTTTAAGGTATAACGTATAACGTATAACGTATAACGTATAACGTTTAAGGTATAACGTATAACGTATAACGTATAATGTATAACCTATCACGTACAACGTACAACGTATAACGTATAACGTTAAACATATAACGTATAACGTATAACGTATAACGTATAACGTATAACGTATAACGTATAACGTATAACGTATAACGTATAACGTATAACGTATAACGTATAACGTATAACGTATAACGTATAACGTATAACGTATAACGTATAACTTATAACGTATAACGTATAACGTATAACGTATAACGTATAACGTATAACGTATAACGTATAATGTATAACGTATAACGTACAACGTATAACGTATAACGTTTAAGGTATAACGTATAACGTATCACGTATAACGTATAACGTATAACGTATAACGTACAACGTATAACGTATAACGTTTAAGGTATAACGTATAACGTATAACGTATAATGTATAACCTATCACGTACAACGTACAACGTATAACGTATAACGTTAAACATATAACGTATAACGTATAACGTATAACGTATAACGTATAACGTATAACGTATAACGTATAACGTATAACGTATAACGTATAACGTATAACGTATAACGTATAACGTATAACGTATAACGTATAACGTATAACGTATAACGTATAACGTATAACGTATAACGTACAACGTATAACGTATAACGTTTAAGGTATAACGTATAACGTATAACGTATAATGTATAACCTATCACGTACAACGTACAACGTATAACGTATAACGTTTAAGGTATAACGTATAACGTATAACGTATAATGTATAACCTATCACGTACAACGTACAACGTATAACGTATAACGTTAAACATATAACGTATAACGTATAACGTATAACGTATAACGTATAACGTATAACGTATAACGTATAACGTATAACGTATAACGTATAACGTATAACGTATAACGTATAACGTATAACGTATAACGTATAACGTATAACGTATAATGTATAACCTATCACGTACAACGTACAACGTATAACGTATAACGTTAAACATATAACGTATAACGTATAACGTATAACGTATAACGTATAACGTATAACGTATAACGTATAACGTATAACGTATAACGTATAACGTATAACGTATAACGTATAACGTATAACGTATAACGTATAACGTATAACGTATAACGTATAACGTATAACGTATAACGTATAACGTATAACGTATAACGTATAACGTATAACGTATAACGTATAACGTATAACGTATAACGTATAACGTATAACGTATAACGTATAACGTATAACGTATAACGTATAACGTATAACGTTTAAGGTATAACGTATAACGTATAACGTATAACGTATAACGTATAACGTATAACGTATAACGTATAACGTATAACGTATAACGTACAACGTACAACGTACAACGTACAACGTACAACGTACAACGTATAACGTATAACGTTTAAAGTATAACGTATAACGTATCACGTATAACGTATAACGTATAACGTATAACGTATAACGTACAACGTATAACGTATAACGTTTAAGGTATAACGTATAACGTATAACGTATAACGTATAACGTTTAAGGTATAACGTATAACGTATAACGTATAATGTATAACCTATCACGTACAACGTACAACGTATAACGTATAACGTTAAACATATAACGTATAACGTATAACGTATAACGTATAACGTATAACGTATAACGTATAACGTATAACGTATAACGTATAACGTATAACGTATAACGTATAACGTATAACGTATAACGTATAACGTATAACGTATAACGTATAACTTATAACGTATAACGTATAACGTATAACGTATAACGTATAACGTATAACGTATAACGTATAATGTATAACGTATAACGTACAACGTATAACGTATAACGTTTAAGGTATAACGTATAACGTATCACGTATAACGTATAACGTATAACGTATAACGTACAACGTATAACGTATAACGTTTAAGGTATAACGTATAACGTATAACGTATAATGTATAACCTATCACGTACAACGTACAACGTATAACGTATAACGTTAAACATATAACGTATAACGTATAACGTATAACGTATAACGTATAACGTATAACGTATAACGTATAACGTATAACGTATAACGTATAACGTATAACGTATAACGTATAACGTATAACGTATAACGTATAACGTATAACGTATAACGTATAACGTATAACGTATAACGTATAACGTATAACGTATAACGTATAACGTATAATGTATAACGTATAACGTACAACGTATAACGTATAACGTTTAAGGTATAACGTATAACGTATAACGTATAATGTATAACCTATCACGTACAACGTACAACGTATAACGTATAACGTTTAAGGTATAACGTATAACGTATAACGTATAATGTATAACCTATCACGTACAACGTACAACGTATAACGTATAATGTTAAACATATAACGTATAACGTATAACGTATAACGTATAACGTATAACGTATAACGTATAACGTATAACGTATAACGTATAACGTATAACGTATAACGTATAACGTATAACGTATAACGTATAACGTATAACGTATAACGTATAATGTATAACCTATCACGTACAACGTACAACGTATAACGTATAACGTTAAACATATAACGTATAACGTATAACGTATAACGTATAACGTATAACGTATAACGTATAACGTATA
Organism: Lasioglossum morio; assembly: GCA_916610235.2. Taxonomy (NCBI): domain Eukaryota; kingdom Metazoa; phylum Arthropoda; class Insecta; order Hymenoptera; family Halictidae; genus Lasioglossum; species Lasioglossum morio. The sequence goes on from CAKAJA020000446.1 coordinate 9,800, forward strand.
ACGTATAACGTATAACGTATAACGTATAACGTATAACGTATAACGTATAACGTATAACGTATAACGTATAACGTATAACGTATAACGTATAACGTATAACGTATAACGTATAACGTATAACGTATAACGTATAACGTATAACGTATAACGTATAACGTATAACGTTTAAGGTATAACGTATAACGTATAACGTATAACGTATAACGTATAACGTATAACGTATAACGTATAACGTATAACGTATAACGTATAACGTATAACGTATAACGTATAACGTATAACGTATAACGTATAACGTATAACGTTTAAGGTATAACGTATAACGTATAACGTATAACGTATAACGTATAACGTATAACGTATAACGTATAACGTATAACGTACAACGTACAACGTACAACGTACAACGTACAACGTATAACGTATAACGTTTAAAGTATAACGTATAACGTATAACGTATAACGTATAACGTATAACGTATAACGTATAACGTACAACGTATAACGTATAACGTTTAAGGTATAACGTATAACGTATAACGTATAACGTATAACGTTTAAGGTATAACGTATAACGTATAACGTATAATGTATAACCTATCACGTACAACGTACAACGTATAACGTATAACGTTAAACATATAACGTATAACGTATAACGTATAACGTATAACGTACAACGTATAACGTATAACGTTTAAGGTATAACGTATAACGTATAACGTATAATGTATAACCTATCACGTACAACGTACAACGTATAACGTATAACGTTAAACATATAACGTATACCGTATACCGTATACCGTATACCGTATAACGTATAACGTATAACGTATAACGTATAACGTATAACGTATAACGTATAACGTATAACGTATAACGTATAACGTACAACGTACAACGTACAACGTACAACGTATAACGTATAACGTTTAAAGTATAACGTATAACGTATCACGTATAACGTATAACGTATAACGTACAACGTATAACGTATAACGTTTAAGGTATAACGTATAACGTATAACGTATAATGTATAACCTATCACGTACAACGTACAACGTATAACGTATAACGTTAAACATATAACGTATAACGTATAACGTATAACGTATAACGTATAACGTATAACGTATAACGTATAACGTATAACGTATAACGTATAACGTATAACGTATAACGTATAACGTATAACGTACAACGTACAACGTACAACGTACAACGTATAACGTATAACGTTTAAAGTATAACGTATAACGTATCACGTATAACGTATAACGTATAACGTACAACGTATAACGTATAACGTTTAAGGTATAACGTATAACGTATAACGTATAATGTATAACCTATCACGTACAACGTACAACGTATAACGTATAACGTTAAACATATAACGTATAACGTATAACGTATAACGTATAACGTATAACGTATAACGTATAACGTATAACGTATAACGTATAACGTATAACGTATAACGTATAACGTATAACGTATAACGTATAACGTATAACGTATAACGTATAACGTATAACGTATAACGTATAACGTATAACGTATAACGTATAACGTATAACGTATAACGTATAACGTATAACGTATAACGTATAACGTATAACGTATAACGTATAACGTATAACGTATAACGTTTAAGGTATAACGTATAACGTATAACGTATAACGTATAACGTATAACGTATAACGTATAACGTATAACGTATAACGTACAACGTACAACGTACAACGTACAACGTACAACGTATAACGTATAACGTTTAAAGTATAACGTATAACGTATCACGTATAACGTATAACGTATAACGTATAACGTATAACGTACAACGTATAACGTATAACGTTTAAGGTATAACGTATAACGTATAACGTATAACGTATAACGTTTAAGGTATAACGTATAACGTATAACGTATAATGTATAACCTATCACGTACAACGTACAACGTATAACGTATAAGGTTAAACATATAACGTATAACGTATAACGTATAACGTATAACGTATAACGTATAACGTATAACGTATAACGTATAACTTATAACGTATAACGTATAACGTATAACGTATAACGTATAACGTATAATGTATAACGTATAACGTACAACGTATAACGTATAACGTTTAAGGTATAACGTATAACGTATAACGTATAACGTATAACGTATAACGTATAACGTACAACGTATAACGTATAACGTTTAAGGTATAACGTATAACGTATAACGTATAATGTATAACCTATCACGTACAACGTACAACGTATAACGTATAACGTTAAACATATAACGTATAACGTATAACGTATAACGTATAACGTATAACGTATAACGTATAACGTATAACGTATAACGTATAACGTATAACGTATAACGTATAACGTATAACGTATAACGTATAACGTATAACGTATAACGTATAACGTATAACGTATAACGTATAACGTATAACGTATAACGTATAATGTATAACGTATAACGTACAACGTATAACGTATAACGTTTAAGGTATAACGTATAACGTATAACGTATAATGTATAACCTATCACGTACAACGTACAACGTATAACGTATAACGTTAAACATATAACGTATAACGTATAACGTATAACGTATAACGTATAACGTATAACGTATAACGTATAACGTATAACGTATAACGTATAACGTATAACGTATAACGTATAACGTATAACGTATAACGTATAACGTATAACGTATAACGTATAACGTATAACGTATAACGTATAACGTATAACGTATAACGTATAACGTATAACGTATAACGTTTAAGGTATAACGTATAACGTATAACGTATAACGTATAACGTATAACGTATAACGTATAACGTATAACGTACAACGTACAACGTACAACGTACAACGTATAACGTATAACGTTTAAGGTATAACGTATAACGTATCACGTATAACGTATAACGTATAACGTACAACGTATAACGTATAACGTTTAAGGTATAACGTATAACGTATAACGTATAATGTATAACCTATCACGTACAACGTACAACGTATAACGTATAACGTTAAACATATAACGTATAACGTATAACGTATAACGTATAACGTATAACGTATAACGTATAACGTATAACGTATAACGTATAACGTATAACGTATAACGTATAACGTATAACGTATAACGTATAACGTATAACGTATAACGTATAACGTATAACGTATAACGTATAACGTATAACGTATAACGTATAACGTATAACGTATAACGTATAACGTATAACGTATAACGTATAACGTATAACGTATAACGTATAACCTATAACGTTTAAGGTATAACGTATAACGTATAACGTATAACGTATAACGTATAACGTATAACGTATAACGTATAACGTATAACGTACAACGTACAACGTACAACGTACAACGTACAACGTATAACGTATAACGTTTAAAGTATAACGTATAACGTATCACGTATAACGTATAACGTATAACGTATAACGTATAACGTACAACGTATAACGTATAACGTTTAAGGTATAACGTATAACGTATAACGTATAACGTATAACGTTTAAGGTATAACGTATAACGTATAACGTATAATGTATAACCTATCACGTACAACGTACAACGTATAACGTATAAGGTTAAACATATAACGTATAACGTATAACGTATAACGTATAACGTATAACGTATAACGTATAACGTATAACGTATAACGTATAACGTATAACTTATAACGTATAACGTATAACGTATAACGTATAACGTATAACGTATAACGTATAACGTATAACGTATAATGTATAACGTATAACGTACAACGTATAACGTATAACGTTTAAGGTATAACGTATAACGTTTAAGGTATAACGTATAACGTATAACGTATAACGTACAACGTATAACGTATAACGTTTAAGGTATAACGTATAACGTATAACGTATAATGTATAACCTATCACGTACAACGTACAACGTATAACGTATAACGTTAAACATATAACGTATAACGTATAACGTATAACGTATAACGTATAACGTATAACGTATAACGTATAACGTATAACGTATAACGTATAACGTATAACGTATAACGTATAACGTATAACGTATAACGTATAACGTATAACGTATAACGTATAACGTATAACGTACAACGTATAACGTATAACGTTTAAGGTATAACGTATAACGTATAACGTATAATGTATAACCTATCACGTACAACGTACAACGTATAACGTATAACGTTAAACATATAACGTATAACGTATAACGTATAACGTATAACGTATAACGTATAACGTATAACGTATAACGTATAACGTATAACGTATAACGTATAACGTATAACGTATAACGTATAACGTATAACGTATACCGTATAACGTTTAAGGTATAACGTATAACGTATAACGTATAACGTATAACGTATAACGTATAACGTATAACGTATAACGTATAACGTACAACGTACAACGTACAACGTACAACGTATAACGTATAACGTTTAAAGTATAACGTATAACGTATCACGTATAACGTATAACGTATAACGTATAACGTATAACGTACAACGTATAACGTATAACGTTTAAGGTATAACGTATAACGTATAACGTATAATGTATAACCTATCACGTACAACGTACAACGTATAACGTATAACGTTAAACATATAACGTATAACGTATAACGTATAACGTATAACGAATAACGTATAACGTATAACGTATAACGTATAACGTATAACGTATAACGTATAACGTATAACGTATAACGTATAACGTATAACGTATAACGTATAACGTATAACGTATAACGTATAACGTATAACGTATAACGTATAACGTATAACGTATAACGTATAACGTATAACGTATAACGTATAACGTATAACTTATAACGTATAACGTATAACGTATAACGTATAACGTATAACGTATAATGTATAACGTATAACGTACAACGTATAACGTATAACGTTTAAGGTATAACGTATAACGTATAACGTATAATGTATAACCTATCACGTACAACGTACAACGTATAACGTATAACGTTAAACATATAACGTATAACATATAACGTATAACGTATAACGTATAACGTATAACGTATAACGTATAACGTATAACGTATAACGTATAACGTATAACGTATAACGTATAACGTATAACGTATAACGTATAACGTATAACGTATAACGTATAACGTATAACGTATAACGTTTAAGGTATAACGTATAACGTATAACGTATAACGTATAACGTATAACGTATAACGTATAACGTATAACGTACAACGTACAACGTACAACGTACAACGTATAACGTATAACGTTTAAAGTATAACGTATAACGTATCACGTATAACGTATAACGTATAACGTACAACGTATAACGTATAACGTTTAAGGTATAACGTATAACGTATAACGTATAATGTATAACCTATCACGTACAACGTACAACGTATAACGTATAACGTTAAACATATAACGTATAACGTATAACGTATAACGTATAACGTATAACGTATAACGTATAACGTATAACGTATAACGTATAACGTATAATGTATAACGTATAACGTACAACGTATAACGTATAACGTTTAAGGTATAACGTATAACGTTTAAGGTATAACGTATAACGTATAACGTATAACGTACAACGTATAACGTATAACGTTTAAGGTATAACGTATAACGTATAACGTATAATGTATAACCTATCACGTACAACGTACAACGTATAACGTATAACGTTAAACATATAACGTATAACGTATAACGTATAACGTATAACGTATAACGTATAACGTATAACGTATAACGTATAACGTATAACGTATAACGTATAACGTATAACGTATAACGTATAACGTATAACGTATAATGTATAACGTATAACGTACAACGTATAACGTATAACGTTTAAGGTATAACGTATAACGTATAACGTATAATGTATAACCTATCACGTACAACGTACAACGTATAACGTATAACGTTTAAGGTATAACGTATAACGTATAACGTATAATGTATAACCTATCACGTACAACGTACAACGTATAACGTATAACGTTAAACATATAACGTATAACGTATAACGTATAACGTATAACGTATAACGTATAACGTATAACGTATAACGTATAACGTATAACGTATAACGTATAACGTATAACGTATAACGTATAACGTATAACGTATAACGTATAATGTATAACCTATCACGTACAACGTACAACGTATAACGTATAACGTTAAACATATAACGTATAACGTATAACGTATAACGTATAACGTATAACGTATAACGTATAACGTATAACGTATAACGTATAACGTATAACGTATAACGTATAACGTATAACGTATAACGTATAACGTATAACGTATAACGTATAACGTATAACGTATAACGTATAACGTATAACGTATAACGTATAACGTATAACGTATAACGTATAACGTATAACGTATAACGTATAACGTATAACGTATAACGTATAACGTATAACGTATAACGTTTAAGGTATAACGTATAACGTATAACGTATAACGTATAACGTATAACGTATAACGTATAACGTATAACGTATAACGTACAACGTACAACGTACAACGTACAACGTACAACGTATAACGTATAACGTTTAAAGTATAACGTATAACGTATCACGTATAACGTATAACGTATAACGTATAACGTATAACGTACAACGTATAACGTATAACGTTTAAGGTATAACGTATAACGTATAACGTATAACGTATAACGTTTAAGGTATAACGTATAACGTATAACGTATAATGTATAACCTATCACGTACAACGTACAACGTATAACGTATAACGTTAAACATATAACGTATAACGTATAACGTATAACGTATAACGTATAACGTATAACGTATAACGTATAACGTATAACGTATAACGTATAACGTATAACGTATAACGTATAACGTATAACGTATAACGTATAACGTATAACGTATAACTTATAACGTATAACGTATAACGTATAACGTATAACGTATAACGTATAACGTATAACGTATAATGTATAACGTATAACGTACAACGTATAACGTATAACGTTTAAGGTATAACGTATAACGTATCACGTATAACGTATAACGTATAACGTATAACGTACAACGTATAACGTATAACGTTTAAGGTATAACGTATAACGTATAACGTATAATGTATAACCTATCACGTACAACGTACAACGTATAACGTATAACGTTAAACATATAACGTATAACGTATAACGTATAACGTATAACGTATAACGTATAACGTATAACGTATAACGTATAACGTATAACGTATAACGTATAACGTATAACGTATAACGTATAACGTATAACGTATAACGTATAACGTATAACGTATAACGTATAACGTATAACGTACAACGTATAACGTATAACGTTTAAGGTATAACGTATAACGTATAACGTATAATGTATAACCTATCACGTACAACGTACAACGTATAACGTATAACGTTTAAGGTATAACGTATAACGTATAACGTATAATGTATAACCTATCACGTACAACGTACAACGTATAACGTATAACGTTAAACATATAACGTATAACGTATAACGTATAACGTATAACGTATAACGTATAACGTATAACGTATAACGTATAACGTATAACGTATAACGTATAACGTATAACGTATAACGTATAACGTATAACGTATAACGTATAACGTATAATGTATAACCTATCACGTACAACGTACAACGTATAACGTATAACGTTAAACATATAACGTATAACGTATAACGTATAACGTATAACGTATAACGTATAACGTATAACGTATAACGTATAACGTATAACGTATAACGTATAACGTATAACGTATAACGTATAACGTATAACGTATAACGTATAACGTATAACGTATAACGTATAACGTATAACGTATAACGTATAACGTATAACGTATAACGTATAACGTATAACGTATAACGTATAACGTATAACGTATAACGTATAACGTATAACGTATAACGTATAACGTATAACGTATAACGTATAACGTTTAAGGTATAACGTATAACGTATAACGTATAACGTATAACGTATAACGTATAACGTATAACGTATAACGTATAACGTATAACGTACAACGTACAACGTACAACGTACAACGTACAACGTACAACGTATAACGTATAACGTTTAAAGTATAACGTATAACGTATCACGTATAACGTATAACGTATAACGTATAACGTATAACGTACAACGTATAACGTATAACGTTTAAGGTATAACGTATAACGTATAACGTATAACGTATAACGTTTAAGGTATAACGTATAACGTATAACGTATAATGTATAACCTATCACGTACAACGTACAACGTATAACGTATAACGTTAAACATATAACGTATAACGTATAACGTATAACGTATAACGTATAACGTATAACGTATAACGTATAACGTATAACGTATAACGTATAACGTATAACGTATAACGTATAACGTATAACGTATAACGTATAACGTATAACGTATAACTTATAACGTATAACGTATAACGTATAACGTATAACGTATAACGTATAACGTATAACGTATAATGTATAACGTATAACGTACAACGTATAACGTATAACGTTTAAGGTATAACGTATAACGTATCACGTATAACGTATAACGTATAACGTATAACGTACAACGTATAACGTATAACGTTTAAGGTATAACGTATAACGTATAACGTATAATGTATAACCTATCACGTACAACGTACAACGTATAACGTATAACGTTAAACATATAACGTATAACGTATAACGTATAACGTATAACGTATAACGTATAACGTATAACGTATAACGTATAACGTATAACGTATAACGTATAACGTATAACGTATAACGTATAACGTATAACGTATAACGTATAACGTATAACGTATAACGTATAACGTATAACGTATAACGTATAACGTATAACGTATAACGTATAATGTATAACGTATAACGTACAACGTATAACGTATAACGTTTAAGGTATAACGTATAACGTATAACGTATAATGTATAACCTATCACGTACAACGTACAACGTATAACGTATAACGTTTAAGGTATAACGTATAACGTATAACGTATAATGTATAACCTATCACGTACAACGTACAACGTATAACGTATAACGTTAAACATATAACGTATAACGTATAACGTATAACGTATAACGTATAACGTATAACGTATAACGTATAACGTATAACGTATAACGTATAACGTATAACGTATAACGTATAACGTATAACGTATAACGTATAACGTATAACGTATAATGTATAACCTATCACGTACAACGTACAACGTATAACGTATAACGTTAAACATATAACGTATAACGTATAACGTATAACGTATAACGTATAACGTATAACGTATAACGTATAACGTATAACGTATAACGTATAACGTATAACGTATAACGTATAACGTATAACGTATAACGTATAACGTATAACGTATAACGTATAACGTATAACGTATAACGTATAACGTATAACGTATAACGTATAACGTATAACGTATAACGTATAACGTATAACGTATAACGTATAACGTATAACGTATAACGTATAACGTATAACGTATAACGTTTAAGGTATAACGTATAACGTATAACGTATAACGTATAACGTATAACGTATAACGTATAACGTATAACGTATAACGTATAACGTACAACGTACAACGTACAACGTACAACGTACAACGTACAACGTATAACGTATAACGTTTAAAGTATAACGTATAACGTATCACGTATAACGTATAACGTATAACGTATAACGTATAACGTACAACGTATAACGTATAACGTTTAAGGTATAACGTATAACGTATAACGTATAACGTATAACGTTTAAGGTATAACGTATAACGTATAACGTATAATGTATAACCTATCACGTACAACGTACAACGTATAACGTATAACGTTAAACATATAACGTATAACGTATAACGTATAACGTATAACGTATAACGTATAACGTATAACGTATAACGTATAACGTATAACGTATAACGTATAACGTATAACGTATAACGTATAACGTATAACGTATAACGTATAACGTATAACTTATAACGTATAACGTATAACGTATAACGTATAACGTATAACGTATAACGTATAACGTATAATGTATAACGTATAACGTACAACGTATAACGTATAACGTTTAAGGTATAACGTATAACGTATCACGTATAACGTATAACGTATAACGTATAACGTACAACGTATAACGTATAACGTTTAAGGTATAACGTATAACGTATAACGTATAATGTATAACCTATCACGTACAACGTACAACGTATAACGTATAACGTTAAACATATAACGTATAACGTATAACGTATAACGTATAACGTATAACGTATAACGTATAACGTATAACGTATAACGTATAACGTATAACGTATAACGTATAACGTATAACGTATAACGTATAACGTATAACGTATAACGTATAACGTATAACGTATAACGTATAACGTATAACGTATAACGTATAACGTATAACGTATAACGTATAACGTATAACGTATAATGTATAACGTATAACGTACAACGTATAACGTATAACGTTTAAGGTATAACGTATAACGTATAACGTATAATGTATAACCTATCACGTACAACGTACAACGTATAACGTATAACGTTAAACATATAACGTATAACGTATAACGTATAACGTATAACGTATAACGTATAACGTATAACGTATAACGTATAACGTATAACGTATAACGTATAACGTATAACGTATAACGTATAACGTATAACGTATAACGTATAACGTATAACGTATAACGTATAACGTATAACGTATAACGTATAACGTATAACGTATAACGTATAACGTATAACGTATAACGTATAACGTATAACGTATAACGTATAACGTATAACGTATAACGTATAACGTATAACGTATAACGTATAACGTATAATGTATAACGTATAACGTACAACGTATAACGTATAACGTTTAAGGTATAACGTATAACGTATAACGTATAATGTATAACCTATCACGTACAACGTACAACGTATAACGTATAACGTTAAACATATAACGTATAACGTATAACGTATAACGTATAACGTATAACGTATAACGTATAACGTATAACGTATAACGTATAACGTATAACGTATAACGTATAACGTATAACGTATAACGTATAACGTATAACGTATAACGTTTAAGGTATAACGTATAACGTATAACGTATAACGTATAACGTATAACGTATAACGTATAACGTATAACGTACAACGTACAACGTACAACGTACAACGTATAACGTATAACGTTTAAAGTATAACGTATAACGTATCACGTATAACGTATAACGTATAACGTATAACGTATAACGTACAACGTATAACGTATAACGTTTAAGGTATAACGTATAACGTATAACGTATAATGTATAACCTATCACGTACAACGTACAACGTATAACGTATAACGTTAAACATATAACGTATAACGTATAACGTATAACGTATAACGTATAACGTATAACGTATAACGTATAACGTATAACGTATAACGTATAACGTATAACGTATAACGTATAACGTATAACGTATAACGTATAACGTATAACGTATAACGTATAACGTATAACGTATAACGTATAACGTATAACGTATAACGTATAACGTATAACGTATAACGTATAACGTATAACGTATAACGTATAACGTATAACGTATAACGTATAACGTATAACGTATAACGTATAACGTATAACGTATAACGTATAACGTTTAAGGTATAACGTATAACGTATAACGTATAACGTATAACGTATAACGTATAACGTATAACGTATAACGTATAACGTATAACGTATAACGTACAACGTACAACGTACAACGTACAACGTACAACGTATAACGTATAACGTTTAAAGTATAACGTATAACGTATCACGTATAACGTATAACGTATAACGTATAACGTATAACGTACAACGTATAACGTATAACGTTTAAGGTATAACGTATAACGTATAACGTATAACGTATAACGTTTAAGGTATAACGTATAACGTATAACGTATAATGTATAACCTATCACGTACAACGTACAACGTATAACGTATAACGTTAAACATATAACGTATAACGTATAACGTATAACGTATAACGTATAACGTATAACGTATAACGTATAACGTATAACGTATAACGTATAACGTATAACGTATAACGTATAACGTATAACGTATAACGTATAACGTATAACTTATAACGTATAACGTATAACGTATAACGTATAACGTATAACGTATAACGTATAACGTATAATGTATAACGTATAACGTACAACGTATAACGTATAACGTTTAAGGTATAACGTATAACGTATCACGTATAACGTATAACGTATAACGTATAACGTACAACGTATAACGTATAACGTTTAAGGTATAACGTATAACGTATAACGTATAATGTATAACCTATCACGTACAACGTACAACGTATAACGTATAACGTTAAACATATAACGTATAACGTATAACGTATAACGTATAACGTATAACGTATAACGTATAACGTATAACGTATAACGTATAACGTATAACGTATAACGTATAACGTATAACGTATAACGTATAACGTATAACGTATAACGTATAACGTATAACGTATAACGTATAACGTATAACGTATAACGTATAACGTATAATGTATAACGTATAACGTACAACGTATAACGTATAACGTTTAAGGTATAACGTATAACGTATAACGTATAATGTATAACCTATCACGTACAACGTACAACGTATAACGTATAACGTTAAACATATAACGTATAACGTATAACGTATAACGTATAACGTATAACGTATAACGTATAACGTATAACGTATAACGTATAACGTATAACGTATAACGTATAACGTATAACGTATAACGTATAACGTATAACGTATAACGTATAACGTATAACGTATAACGTATAACGTATAACGTATAACGTTTAAGGTATAACGTATAACGTATAACGTATAACGTATAACGTATAACGTATAACGTACAACGTACAACGTACAACGTACAACGTATAACGTATAACGTTTAAAGTATAACGTATAACGTATCACGTATAACGTATAACGTATAACGTACAACGTATAACGTATAACGTTTAAGGTATAACGTATAACGTATAACGTATAATGTATAACCTATCACGTACAACGTACAACGTATAACGTATAACGTTAAACATATAACGTATAACGTATAACGTATAACGTATAACGTATAACGTATAACGTATAACGTATAACGTATAACGTATAACGTATAACGTATAACGTATAACGTATAACGTATAACGTATAACGTATAACGTATAACGTATAACGTATAACGTATAACGTATAACGTATAACGTATAACGTATAACGTATAACGTATATCGTATAACGTATAACGTATAACGTATAACGTTTAAAGTATAACGTATAACGTATCACGTATAACGTATAACGTATAACGTATAACGTATAACGTACAACGTATAACGTATAACGTTTAAGGTATAACGTATAACGTATAACGTATAACGTATAACGTTTAAGGTATAACGTATAACGTATAACGTATAATGTATAACCTATCACGTACAACGTACAACGTATAACGTATAACGTTAAACATATAACGTATAACGTATAACGTATAACGTATAACGTATAACGTATAACGTATAACGTATAACGTATAACGTATAACGTATAACGTATAACGTATAACGTATAACGTATAACGTATAACGTATAACGTATAACGTATAACTTATAACGTATAACGTATAACGTATAACGTATAACGTATAACGTATAACGTATAACGTATAATGTATAACGTATAACGTACAACGTATAACGTATAACGTTTAAGGTATAACGTATAACGTATCACGTATAACGTATAACGTATAACGTATAACGTACAACGTATAACGTATAACGTTTAAGGTATAACGTATAACGTATAACGTATAATGTATAACCTATCACGTACAACGTACAACGTATAACGTATAACGTTAAACATATAACGTATAACGTATAACGTATAACGTATAACGTATAACGTATAACGTATAACGTATAACGTATAACGTATAACGTATAACGTATAACGTATAACGTATAACGTATAACGTATAACGTATAACGTATAACGTATAACGTATAACGTATAACGTATAACGTATAACGTATAACGTATAACGTATAATGTATAACGTATAACGTACAACGTATAACGTATAACGTTTAAGGTATAACGTATAACGTATAACGTATAATGTATAACCTATCACGTACAACGTACAACGTATAACGTATAACGTTAAACATATAACGTATAACGTATAACGTATAACGTATAACGTATAACGTATAACGTATAACGTATAACGTATAACGTATAACGTATAACGTATAACGTATAACGTATAACGTATAACGTATAACGTATAACGTATAACGTATAACGTATAACGTATAACGTATAACGTATAACGTATAACGTATAACGTTTAAGGTATAACGTATAACGTATAACGTATAACGTATAACGTATAACGTATAACGTACAACGTACAACGTACAACGTACAACGTATAACGTATAACTTTTAAAGTATAACGTATAACGTATCACGTATAACGTATAACGTATAACGTACAACGTATAACGTATAACGTTTAAGGTATAACGTATAACGTATAACGTATAATGTATAACCTATCACGTACAACGTACAACGTATAACGTATAACGTTAAACATATAACGTATAACGTATAACGTATAACGTATAACGTATAACGTATAACGTATAACGTATAACGTATAACGTATAACGTATAACGTATAACGTATAACGTATAACGTATAACGTATAACGTATAACGTATAACGTATAACGTATAACGTATAACGTATAACGTATAACGTATAACGTATAACGTATAACGTATAACGTATAACGTATAACGTATATCGTATAACGTATAACGTATAACGTATAACGTATAACGTTTAAGGTATAACGTATAACGTATAACGTATAACGTATAACGTATAACGTATAACGTATAACGTATAACGTATAACGTACAACGTACAACGTACAACGTACAACGTACAACGTATAACGTATAACGTTTAAAGTATAACGTATAACGTATCACGTATAACGTATAACGTATAACGTATAACGTATAACGTACAACGTATAACGTATAACGTTTAAGGTATAACGTATAACGTATAACGTATAACGTATAACGTTTAAGGTATAACGTATAACGTATAACGTATAATGTATAACCTATCACGTACAACGTACAACGTATAACGTATAAGGTTAAACATATAACGTATAACGTATAACGTATAACGTATAACGTATAACGTATAACGTATAACGTATAACGTATAACGTATAACGTATAACGTATAACGTATAACTTATAACGTATAACGTATAACGTATAACGTATAACGTATAACGTATAACGTATAATGTATAACGTATAACGTACAACGTATAACGTATAACGTTTAAGGTATAACGTATAACGTTTAAGGTATAACGTATAACGTATAACGTATA
This sequence comes from Lasioglossum morio, assembly GCA_916610235.2. NCBI lineage: Eukaryota > Metazoa > Arthropoda > Insecta > Hymenoptera > Halictidae > Lasioglossum > Lasioglossum morio. Next base: position 25,578 of record CAKAJA020000446.1, read on the forward strand.
ACGTACAACGTATAACGTATAACGTTTAAGGTATAACGTATAACGTATAACGTATAATGTATAACCTATCACGTACAACGTACAACGTATAACGTATAACGTTAAACATATAACGTATAACGTATAACGTATAACGTATAACGTATAACGTATAACGTATAACGTATAACGTATAACGTATAACGTATAACGTATAACGTATAACGTATAACGTATAACGTATAACGTATAACGTATAACGTATAACGTATAATGTATAACGTATAACGTACAACGTATAACGTATAACGTTTAAGGTATAACGTATAACGTATAACGTATAATGTATAACCTATCACGTACAACGTACAACGTATAACGTATAACGTTAAACATATAACGTATAACGTATAACGTATAACGTATAACGTATAACGTATAACGTATAACGTATAACGTATAACGTATAACGTATAACGTATAACGTATAACGTATAACGTATAACGTATAACGTATAACGTTTAAGGTATAACGTATAACGTATAACGTATAACGTATAACGTATAACGTATAACGTATAACGTATAACGTACAACGTACAACGTACAACGTACAACGTATAACGTATAACGTTTAAAGTATAACGTATAACGTATCACGTATAACGTATAACGTATAACGTATAACGTATAACGTACAACGTATAACGTATAACGTTTAAGGTATAACGTATAACGTATAACGTATAATGTATAACCTATCACGTACAACGTACAACGTATAACGTATAACGTTAAACATATAACGTATAACGTATAACGTATAACGTATAACGTATAACGTATAACGTATAACGTATAACGTATAACGTATAACGTATAACGTATAACGTATAACGTATAACGTATAACGTATAACGTATAACGTATAACGTATAACGTATAACGTATAACGTATAACGTATAACGTATAACGTATAACGTATAACGTATAACGTATAACGTATAACGTATAACGTATAACGTATAACGTATAACGTATAACGTATAACTTATAACATATAACGTATAACGTATAACGTATAACGTATAACGTATAATGTATAACGTATAACGTACAACGTATAACGTATAACGTTTAAGGTATAACGTATAACGTATAACGTATAATGTATAACCTATCACGTACAACGTACAACGTATAACGTATAACGTTAAACATATAACGTATAACATATAACGTATAACGTATAACGTATAACGTATAACGTATAACGTATAACGTATAACGTATAACGTATAACGTATAACGTATAACGTATAACGTATAACGTATAACGTATAACGTATAACGTATAACGTATAACGTATAACGTATAACGTATAACGTATAACGTATAACGTATAACGTATAACGTTTAAGGTATAACGTATAACGTATAACGTATAACGTATAACGTATAACGTATAACGTATAACGTATAACGTATAACGTACAACGTACAACGTACAACGTACAACGTATAACGTATAACGTTTAAAGTATAACGTATAACGTATCACGTATAACGTATAACGTATAACGTACAACGTATAACGTATAACGTTTAAGGTATAACGTATAACGTATAACGTATAATGTATAACCTATCACGTACAACGTACAACGTATAACGTATAACGTTAAACATATAACGTATAACGTATAACGTATAACGTATAACGTATAACGTATAACGTATAACGTATAACGTATAACGTATAACGTATAACGTATAACGTATAACGTATAACGTATAACGTATAACGTATAACGTATAACGTATAACGTATAACGTATAACGTATAACGTATAACGTATAACGTATAACGTATAACGTATAACGTATAACGTATAACGTATAACGTATAACGTATAACGTTTAAGGTATAACGTATAACGTATAACGTATAACGTATAACGTATAACGTATAACGTATAACGTATAACGTATAACGTACAACGTACAACGTACAACGTACAACGTACAACGTACAACGTATAACGTATAACGTTTAAAGTATAACGTATAACGTATCACGTATAACGTATAACGTATAACGTATAACGTATAACGTACAACGTATAACGTATAACGTTTAAGGTATAACGTATAACGTATAACGTATAACGTATAACGTTTAAGGTATAACGTATAACGTATAACGTATAATGTATAACCTATCACGTACAACGTACAACGTATAACGTATAAGGTTAAACATATAACGTATAACGTATAACGTATAACGTATAACGTATAACGTATAACGTATAACGTATAACGTATAACGTATAACGTATAACGTATAACGTATAACGTATAACGTATAACTTATAACGTATAACGTATAACGTATAACGTATAACGTATAACGTATAACGTATAATGTATAACGTATAACGTACAACGTATAACGTATAACGTTTAAGGTATAACGTATAACGTTTAAGGTATAACGTATAACGTATAACGTATAACGTACAACGTATAACGTATAACGTTTAAGGTATAACGTATAACGTATAACGTATAATGTATAACCTATCACGTACAACGTACAACGTATAACGTATAACGTTAAACATATAACGTATAACGTATAACGTATAACGTATAACGTATAACGTATAACGTATAACGTATAACGTATAACGTATAACGTATAACGTATAACGTATAACGTATAACGTATAACGTATAACGTATAACGTATAACGTATAACGTATAACGTATAATGTATAACGTATAACGTACAACGTATAACGTATAACGTTTAAGGTATAACGTATAACGTATAACGTATAATGTATAACCTATCACGTACAACGTACAACGTATAACGTATAACGTTAAACATATAACGTATAACGTATAACGTATAACGTATAACGTATAACGTATAACGTATAACGTATAACGTATAACGTATAACGTATAACGTATAACGTATAACGTATAACGTATAACGTATAACGTATAACGTTTAAGGTATAACGTATAACGTATAACGTATAACGTATAACGTATAACGTATAACGTATAACGTATAACGTATAACGTACAACGTACAACGTACAACGTACAACGTATAACGTATAACGTTTAAAGTATAACGTATAACGTATCACGTATAACGTATAACGTATAACGTATAACGTATAACGTACAACGTATAACGTATAACGTTTAAGGTATAACGTATAACGTATAACGTATAATGTATAACCTATCACGTACAACGTACAACGTATAACGTATAACGTATAACGTATAACGTATAACGTTTAAGGTATAACGTATAACGTATAACGTATAACGTATAACGTATAACGTATAACGTATAACGTATAACGTATAACGTACAACGTACAACGTACAACGTACAACGTATAACGTATAACGTTTAAAGTATAACGTATAACGTATCACGTATAACGTATAACGTATAACGTATAACGTATAACGTACAACGTATAACGTATAACGTTTAAGGTATAACGTTAAACATATAACGTATAACGTATAACGTATAACGTATAACGTATAACGTATAACGTATAACGTATAACGTATAACGTATAACGTATAACGTATAACGTATAACGTATAACGTATAACGTATAACGTATAACGTATAACGTATAACGTATAACGTATAACGTATAACGTATAACGTATAACGTTTAAGGTATAACGTATAACGTATAACGTATAACGTATAACGTATAACGTATAACGTATAACGTATAACGTATAACGTACAACGTACAACGTACAACGTACAACGTACAACGTACAACGTATAACGTATAACGTTTAAGGTATAACGTATAACGTATCACGTATAACGTATAACGTATAACGTATAACGTATAACGTACAACGTATAACGTATAACGTTTAAGGTATAACGTATAACGTATAACGTATAACGTATAACGTTTAAGGTATAACGTATAACGTATAACGTATAATGTATAACCTATCACGTACAACGTACAACGTATAACGTATAAGGTTAAACATATAACGTATAACGTATAACGTATAACGTATAACGTATAACGTATAACGTATAACGTATAACGTATAACGTATAACGTATAACGTATAACGTATAACGTATAACTTATAACGTATAACGTATAACGTATAACGTATAACGTATAACGTATAACGTATAATGTATAACGTATAACGTACAACGTATAACGTATAACGTTTAAGGTATAACGTATAACGTTTAAGGTATAACGTATAACGTATAACGTATAACGTACAACGTATAACGTATAACGTTTAAGGTATAACGTATAACGTATAACGTATAATGTATAACCTATCACGTACAACGTACAACGTATAACGTATAACGTTAAACATATAACGTATAACGTATAACGTATAACGTATAACGTATAACGTATAACGTATAACGTATAACGTATAACGTATAACGTATAACGTATAACGTATAACGTATAACGTATAACGTATAACGTATAACGTATAACGTATAACGTATAACGTATAACGTATAATGTATAACGTATAACGTACAACGTATAACGTATAACGTTTAAGGTATAACGTATAACGTATAACGTATAATGTATAACCTATCACGTACAACGTACAACGTATAACGTATAACGTTAAACATATAACGTATAACGTATAACGTATAACGTATAACGTATAACGTATAACGTATAACGTATAACGTATAACGTATAACGTATAACGTATAACGTATAACGTATAACGTATAACGTATAACGTATAACGTTTAAGGTATAACGTATAACGTATAACGTATAACGTATAACGTATAACGTATAACGTATAACGTATAACGTATAACGTACAACGTACAACGTACAACGTACAACGTATAATGTATAACGTTTAAAGTATAACGTATAACGTATCACGTATAACGTATAACGTATAACGTATAACGTATAACGTACAACGTATAACGTATAACGTTTAAGGTATAACGTATAACGTATAACGTATAATGTATAACCTATCACGTACAACGTACAACGTATAACGTATAACGTTAAACATATAACGTATAACGTATAACGTATAACGTATAACGTATAACGTATAACGTATAACGTATAACGTATAACGTATAACGTATAACGTATAACGTATAACGTATAACGTATAACGTATAACGTATAACGTATAACGTATAACGTATAACGTATAACGTATAACGTATAACGTATAACGTATAACGTATAACGTATAACGTATAACGTATAACGTATAACGTATAACGTATAACGTATAACGTATAACGTATAACGTATAACGTATAACTTATAACGTATAACGTATAACGTATAACGTATAACGTATAACGTATAACGTATAACGTATAACGTATAATGTATAACGTATAACGTACAACGTATAACGTATAACGTTTAAGGTATAACGTATAACGTATAACGTATAACGTATAACGTATAACGTATAACGTATAACGTATAACGTATAACGTATAACGTATAACGTATAACGTATAACGTTTAAGGTATAACGTATAAGGTATAACGTATAACGTATAACGTATAACGTATAACGTATAACGTATAACGTATAACGTATAACGTATAACGTATAACGTATAACGTATAACGTATAACGTATAACGTATAACGTATAACGTATAACGTATAACGTATAACGTATAACGTATAACGTATAACGTACAACGTATAACGTATAACGTTTAAGGTATAACGTATAACGTATAACGTATAACGTATAACGTATAACGTATAACGTATAACGTATAACGTATAACGTATAACGTATAACGTATAACGTATAACGTATAACGTATAACGTATAACGTATAACGTATAACGTATAACGTATAACGTATAACGTATAACGTATAACGTATAACGTATAACGTATAACGTATAACGTATAACGTATAACGTATAACGTATAACGTATAACGTATAACGTATAACGTATAACGTATAACGTATAACGTATAACGTATAACTTATAACGTATAACGTATAACGTATAACGTATAACGTATAATGTATAACGTATAACGTACAACGTATAACGTATAACGTTTAAGGTATAACGTATAACGTATAACGTATAATGTATAACCTATCACGTTCAACGTACAACGTATAACGTATAACGTTAAACATATAACGTATAACATATAACGTATAACGTATAACGTATAACGTATAACGTATAACGTATAACGTATAACGTATAACGTATAACGTATAACGTATAACGTATAACGTATAACGTATAACGTATAACGTATAACGTATAACGTATAACGTATAACGTATAACGTATAATGTATAACGTATAACGTACAACGTATAACGTATAACGTTTAAGGTATAACGTATAACGTATAACGTATAATGTATAACCTATCACGTACAACGTACAACGTATAACGTATAACGTTAAACATATAACGTATAACGTATAACGTATAACGTATAACGTATAACGTATAACGTATAACGTATAACGTATAACGTATAACGTATAACGTATAACGTATAACGTATAACGTATAACGTATAACGTATAACGTATAACGTATAACGTATAACGTATAACGTATAACGTATAACGTATAACGTATAACGTTTAAGGTATAACGTATAACGTATAACGTATAACGTATAACGTATAACGTATAACGTATAACGTATAACGTACAACGTACAACGTACAACGTACAACGTATAACGTATAACGTTTAAAGTATAACGTTTAAGGTATAACGTATAACGTATCACGTATAACGTATAACGTATAACGTACAACGTATAACGTATAACGTTTAAGGTATAACGTACAACGTATAACGTATAATGTATAACCTATCACGTACAACGTACAACGGATAACGTATAACGTTAAACATATAACGTATAACGTATAACGTATAACGTATAACGTATAACGTATAACGTATAACGTATAACGTATAACGTATAACGTATAACGTATAACGTATAACGTATAACGTATAACGTATAACGTATAACGTATAACGTATAATGTATAACGTATAACGTACAACGTATAACGTATAACGTTTAAGGTATAACGTATAACGTATAACGTATAATGTATAACCTATCACGTACAACGTACAACGTATAACGTAACGTTAAACATATAACGTATAACGTATAACGTATAACGTATAACGTATAACGTATAACGTATAACGTATAACGTATAACGTATAACGTATAACGTATAACGTATAACGTATAACGTATAACGTATAACGTATAACGTATAACGTATAACGTATAACGTATAACGTATAACGTATAACGTATAACGTATAACGTATAACGTTTAAGGTATAACGTATAACGTATAACGTATAACGTATAACGTATAACGTATAACGTATAACGTATAACGTACAACGTACAACGTACAACGTACAACGTATAACGTATAACGTTTAAAGTATAACGTATAACGTATCACGTATAACGTATAACGTATAACGTATAACGTATAACGTACAACGTATAACGTATAACGTTTAAGGTATAACGTATAACGTATAACGTATAATGTATAACCTATCACGTACAACGTACAACGTATAACGTATAACGTTAAACATATAACGTATAACGTATAACGTATAACGTATAACGTATAACGTATAACGTATAACGTATAACGTATAACGTATAACGTATAACGTATAACGTATAACGTATAACGTATAACGTATAACGTATAACGTATAACGTATAACGTATAACGTATAACGTATAACGTATAACGTATAACGTATAACGTATAACGTATAACGTATAACGTATAACGTATAACGTATAACGTATAACGTATAACGTATAACGTATAACTTATAACGTATAACGTATAACGTATAACGTATAACGTATAACGTATAATGTATAACGTATAACGTACAACGTATAACGTATAACGTTTAAGGTATAACGTATAACGTATAACGTATAATGTATAACCTATCACGTACAACGTACAACGTATAACGTATAACGTTAAACATATAACGTATAACATATAACGTATAACGTATAACGTATAACGTATAACGTATAACGTATAACGTATAACGTATAACGTATAACGTATAACGTATAACGTATAACGTATAACGTATAACGTATAACGTATAACGTATAACGTTTAAGGTATAACGTATAAGGTATAACGTATAACGTATAACGTATAACGTATAACGTATAACGTATAACGTATAACGTATAACGTATAACGTATAACGTATAACGTATAACGTATAACGTATAACGTATAACGTATAACGTATAACGTATAACGTATAACGTATAACGTATAACGTATAACGTATAACGTATAACGTATAACGTATAACGTATAACGTACAACGTATAACGTATAACGTTTAAGGTATAACGTATAACGTATAACGTATAACGTATAACGTATAACGTATAACGTATAACGTATAACGTATAACGTATAACGTATAACGTATAACGTATAACGTATAACGTATAACGTATAACGTATAACGTATAACGTACAACGTACAACGTACAACGTACAACGTACAACGTATAACGTATAACGTTTAAAGTATAACGTATAACGTATCACGTATAACGTATAACGTATAACGTTTACCGTATAACGTACAACGTATAACGTATAACGTTTAAGGTATAACGTATAACGTATAACGTATAATGTATAACCTATCACGTACAACGTACAACGTATAACGTATAACGTTAAACATATAACGTATAACGTATAACGTATAACGTATAACGTATAACGTATAACGTATAACGTATAACGTATAACGTATAACGTATAACGTATAACGTATAACGTATAACGTATAACGTATAACGTATAACGTATAACGTATAACGTATAACGTATAACGTATAACGTATAACGTATAACGTATAACGTATAACGTATAACGTATAACGTATAACGTATAACGTATAACGTATAACGTATAACGTATAACGTATAACGTATAACGTATAACTTATAACGTATAACGTATAACGTATAACGTATAACGTATAACGTATAATGTATAACGTATAACGTACAACGTATAACGTATAACGTTTAAGGTATAACGTATAACGTATAACGTATAATGTATAACCTATCACGTTCAACGTACAACGTATAACGTATAACGTTAAACATATAACGTATAACATATAACGTATAACGTATAACGTATAACGTATAACGTATAACGTATAACGTATAACGTATAACGTATAACGTATAACGTATAACGTATAACGTATAACGTATAACGTATAACGTATAACGTATAACGTATAACGTATAACGTATAACGTATAACGTATAATGTATAACGTATAACGTACAACGTATAACGTATAACGTTTAAGGTATAACGTATAACGTATAACGTATAATGTATAACCTATCACGTACAACGTACAACGTATAACGTATAACGTTAAACATATAACGTATAACGTATAACGTATAACGTATAACGTATAACGTATAACGTATAACGTATAACGTATAACGTATAACGTATAACGTATAACGTATAACGTATAACGTATAACGTATAACGTATAACGTATAACGTATAACGTATAACGTATAACGTATAACGTATAACGTATAACGTATAACGTATAACGTATAACGTATAACGTTTAAGGTATAACGTATAACGTATAACGTATAACGTATAACGTATAACGTATAACGTATAACGTATAACGTACAACGTACAACGTACAACGTACAACGTATAACGTATAACGTTTAAAGTATAACGTATAACGTATCACGTATAACGTATAACGTATAACGTATAACGTATAACGTACAACGTATAACGTATAACGTTTAAGGTATAACGTATAACGTATAACGTATAATGTATAACCTATCACGTACAACGTACAACGTATAACGTATAACGTTAAACATATAACGTATAACGTATAACGTATAACGTATAACGTATAACGTATAACGTATAACGTATAACGTATAACGTATAACATATAACGTATAACGTATAACGTATAACGTATAACGTATAACGTATAACGTATAACGTATAACGTATAACGTATAACGTATAACGTATAACGTATAACGTATAACGTATAACGTATAACGTATAACGTATAACGTATAACGTATAACGTATAACGTATAACGTATAACGTATAACGTATAACGTATAACGTATAACGTATAACGTATAACGTATAACGTATAACGTATAACGTATAACGTATAACTTATAACGTATAACGTATAACGTATAACGTATAACGTATAACGTATAATGTATAACGTATAACGTACAACGTATAACGTATAACGTTTAAGGTATAACGTATAACGTATAACGTATAATGTATAACCTATCACGTTCAACGTACAACGTATAACGTATAACGTTAAACATATAACGTATAACATATAACGTATAACGTATAACGTATAACGTATAACGTATAACGTATAACGTATAACGTATAACGTATAACGTATAACGTATAACGTATAACGTATAACGTATAACGTATAACGTATAACGTATAACGTATAACGTATAACGTATAACGTATAACGTATAATGTATAACGTATAACGTACAACGTATAACGTATAACGTTTAAGGTATAACGTATAACGTATAACGTATAATGTATAACCTATCACGTACAACGTACAACGTATAACGTATAACGTTAAACATATAACGTATAACGTATAACGTATAACGTATAACGTATAACGTATAACGTATAACGTATAACGTATAACGTATAACGAATAACGTATAACGTATAACGTATAACGTATAACGTATAACGTATAACGTATAACGTATAACGTATAACGTATAACGTATAACGTATAACGTATAACGTTTAAGGTATAACGTATAACGTATAACGTATAACGTATAACGTATAACGTATAACGTATAACGTATAACGTATAACGTATAACGTACAACGTACAACGTACAACGTACAACGTATAACGTATAACGTTTAAAGTATAACGTATAACGTATCACGTATAACGTATAACGTATAACGTATAACGTATAACGTATAACGTACAACGTATAACGTATAACGTTTAAGGTATAACGTATAACGTATAACGTATAATGTATAACCTATCACGTACAACGTACAACGTATAACGTATAACGTTAAACATATAACGTATAACGTATAACGTATAACGTATAACGTATAACGTACAACGTACAACGTACAACGTACAACGTATAACGTATAACGTTTAAAGTATAACGTATAACGTATCACGTATAACGTATAACGTATAACGTATAACGTATAACGTATAACGTATAACGTATAACGTATAACGTATAACGTATAACGTATAACGTATAACGTATAACGTATAACGTATAACGTATAACGTATAACGTATAACGTATAACGTATAACGTATAACGTATAACGTATAACGTTTAAGGTATAACGTATAACGTATAACGTATAACGTATAACGTATAACGTATAACGTATAACGTATAACGTATAACGTATAACGTATAACGTATAACGTATAACTTATAACGTATAACGTTTAAGGTATAACGTATAACGTATAACGTATAATGTATAACCTATCACGTACAACGTACAACGTATAACGTATAACGTTAAACATATAACGTATAACATATAACGTATAACGTATAACGTATAACGTATAACGTATAACGTATAACGTATAACGTATAACGTATAACGTATAACGTATAACGTATAACGTATAACGTATAACGTATAACGTATAACGTATAACGTATAACGTTTAAGGTATAACGTATAAGGTATAACGTATAACGTATAACGTATAACGTATAACGTATAACGTATAACGTATAACGTATAACGTATAACGTATAACGTATAACGTATAACGTATAACGTATAACGTATAACGTATAACTTATAACGTATAACGTTTAAGGTATAACGTATAACGTATAACGTATAATGTATAACCTATCACGTACAACGTACAACGTATAACGTATAACGTTAAACATATAACGTATAACATATAACGTATAACGTATAACGTATAACGTATAACGTATAACGTATAACGTATAACGTATAACGTATAACGTATAACGTATAACGTATAACGTATAACGTATAACGTATAACGTATAACGTATAACGTATAACGTATAACGTATAACGTTTAAGGTATAACGTATAAGGTATAACGTATAACGTATAACGTATAACGTATAACGTATAACGTATAACGTATAACGTATAACGTATAACGTATAACGTATAACGTATAACGTATAACGTATAACGTATAACGTATAACGTATAACGTATAACGTACAACGTATAACGTATAACGTTTAAGGTATAACGTATAACGTATAACGTATAACGTATAACGTATAACGTATAACGTATAACGTATAACGTATAACGTATAACGTACAACGTATAACGTATAACGTTTAAGGTATAACGTATAACGTATAACGTATAATGTATAACCTATCACGTACAACGTACAACGTATAACGTATAACGTTAAACATATAACGTATAACGTATAACGTATAACGTATAACGTATAACGTATAACGTATAACGTATAACGTATAACGTATAACGTATAACGTATAACGTATAACGTATAACGTATAACGTATAACGTATAACGTATAACGTATAACGTATAACGTATAACGTATAACGTATAACGTATAACGTATAACGTATAACGTATAACGTATAACGTATAACGTTTAAGGTATAACGTATAACGTATAACGTATAACGTATAACGTATAACGTATAACGTATAACGTATAACGTATAACGTACAACGTACAACGTACAACGTACAACGTATAACGTATAACGTTTAAAGTATAACGTATAACGTATCACGTATAACGTATAACGTATAACGTATAACGTATAACGTATAACGTACAACGTATAACGTATAACGTTTAAGGTATAACGTATAACGTATAACGTATAATGTATAACCTATCACGTACAACGTACAACGTATAACGTATAACGTTAAACATATAACGTATAACGTATAACGTATAACGTATAACGTATAACGTACAACGTACAACGTACAACGTACAACGTATAACGTATAACGTTTAAAGTATAACGTATAACGTATCACGTATAACGTATAACGTATAACGTATAACGTATAACGTATAACGTATAACGTATAACGTATAACGTATAACGTATAACGTATAACGTATAACGTATAACGTATAACGTATAACGTATAACGTATAACGTATAACGTATAACGTATAACGTATAACGTATAACGTATAACGTATAACGTATAACGTATAACGTTTAAGGTATAACGTATAACGTATAACGTATAACGTATAACGTATAACGTATAACGTATAACGTATAACGTATAACGTATAACGTATAACGTATAACTTATAACGTATAACGTTTAAGGTATAACGTATAACGTATAATGTATAACCTATCACGTACAACGTACAACGTATAACGTATAACGTTAAACATATAACGTATAACATATAACGTATAACGTATAACGTATAACGTATAACGTATAACGTATAACGTATAACGTATAACGTATAACGTATAACGTATAACGTATAACGTATAACGTATAACGTATAACGTATAACGTATAACGTATAACGTTTAAGGTATAACGTATAAGGTATAACGTATAACGTATAACGTATAACGTATAACGTATAACGTATAACGTATAACGTATAACGTATAACGTATAACGTATAACGTATAACGTATAACGTATAACGTATAACGTATAACGTATAACGTACAACGTATAACGTATAACGTTTAAGGTATAACGTATAACGTATAACGTATAACGTATAACGTATAACGTATAACGTATAACGTATAACGTATAACGTATAACGTATAACGTATAACGTATAACGTATAACGTATAACGTATAACGTATAACGTACAACGTACAACGTACAACGTACAACGTACAACGTATAACGTATAACGTTTAAAGTATAACGTATAACGTATCACGTATAACGTATAACGTATAACGTATAACGTATAACGTACAACGTATAACGTATAACGTTTAAAGTATAACGTATAACGTATAACGTATAATGTATAACCTATCACGTACAACGTACAACGTATAACGTATAACGTTAAACATATAACGTATAACGTATAACGTATAACGTATAACGTATAACGTATAACGTATAACGTATAACGTATAACGTATAACGTATAACGTATAACGTATAACGTATAACGTATAACGTATAACGTATAACGTATAACGTATAACGTATAACGTATAACGTATAACGTATAACGTATAACGTATAACGTATAACGTATAACGTATAACGTATAACGTATAACGTATAACGTATAACGTATAACGTATAACGTATAACGTATAACGTATAACGTATAACGTATAACGTATAACTTATAACGTATAACGTATAACGTATAACGTATAACGTATAACGTATAATGTATAACGTATAACGTACAACGTATAACGTATAACGTTTAAGGTATAACGTATAACGTATAACGTATAATGTATAACCTATCACGTTCAACGTACAACGTATAACGTATAACGTTAAACATATAACGTATAACATATAACGTATAACGTATAACGTATAACGTATAACGTATAACGTATAACGTATAACGTATAACGTATAACGTATAACGTATAACGTATAACGTATAACGTATAACGTATAACGTATAACGTATAACGTATAATGTATAACGTATAACGTACAACGTATAACGTATAACGTTTAAGGTATAACGTATAACGTATAACGTATAATGTATAACCTATCACGTACAACGTACAACGTATAACGTATAACGTTAAACATATAACGTATAACGTATAACGTATAACGTATAACGTATAACGTATGACGTATAACGTATAACGTATAACGTATAACGTATAACGTATAACGTATAACGTATAACGTATAACGTATAACGTATAACGTATAACGTATAACGTATAACGTATAACGTTTAAGGTATAACGTATAACGTATAACGTATAACGTATAACGTACAACGTACAACGTACAACGTACAACGTATAACGTATAACGTTTAAAGTATAACGTATAACGTATCACGTATAACGTATAACGTATAACGTATAACGTATAACGTACAACGTATAACGTATAACGTTTAAGGTATAACGTATAACGTATAACGTATAACGTATAACGTATAACGTATAACGTATAACGTATAACGTATAACGTATAACGTATAACGTATAACGTATAACATATAACGTATAATGTATAACGTATAACGTACAACGTATAACGTATAACGTTTAAGGTATAACGTATAACGTATAACGTATAATGTATAACCTATCACGTACAACGTACAACGTATAACGTATAACGTTAAACATATAACGTATAACGTATAACGTATAACGTATAACGTATAAAGTATAACGTATAACGTATAACGTATAACGTATAACGTATAACGTATAACGTATAACGTATAACGTATAACGTATAACGTATAACGTATAACGTATAACGTATAACGTATAACGTTTA
The DNA here is from genome assembly GCA_916610235.2 of Lasioglossum morio. Lineage (NCBI taxonomy): Eukaryota > Metazoa > Arthropoda > Insecta > Hymenoptera > Halictidae > Lasioglossum > Lasioglossum morio. Next base: position 41,396 of record CAKAJA020000446.1, read on the forward strand.
AGGTATAACGTATAACGTATAACGTATAACGTATAACGTATAACGTACAACGTACAACGTACAACGTACAACGTATAACGTATAACGTTTAAAGTATAACGTATAACGTATCACGTATAACGTATAACGTATAACGTATAACGTATAACGTATAACGTATAACGTACAACGTATAACGTATAACGTTTAAGGTATAACGTATAACGTATAACGTATAATGTATAACCTATCACGTACAACGTACAACGTATAACGTATAACGTTAAACATATAACGTATAACGTATAACGTATAACGTATAACGTATAACGTATAACGTATAACGTATAACGTATAACGTATAACGTATAACGTATAACGTATAACGTATAACGTATAACGTATAACGTATAACGTATAACGTATAACGTATAACGTATAACGTATAACGTATAACGTATAACGTATAACGTATAACGTATAACGTATAACGTATAACGTATAACGTATAACGTATAACGTTTAAGGTATAACGTATAACGTATAACGTATAACGTATAACGTATAACGTATAACGTATAACGTATAACGTATAACGTATAACGTATAACGTATAACGTATAACGTATAACTTATAACGTATAACGTATAACGTATAACGTATAACGTATAACGTATAATGTATAACGTATAACGTACAACGTATAACGTATAACGTTTAAGGTATAACGTATAACGTATAACGTATAATGTATAACCTATCACGTTCAACGTACAACGTATAACGTATAACGTTAAACATATAACGTATAACATATAACGTATAACGTATAACGTATAACGTATAACGTATAACGTATAACGTATAACGTATAACGTATAACGTATAACGTATAACGTATAACGTATAACGTATAACGTATAACGTATAACGTATAACGTATAACGTATAACGTATAACGTATAATGTATAACGTATAACGTACAACGTATAACGTATAACGTTTAAGGTATAACGTATAACGTATAACGTATAATGTATAACCTATCACGTACAACGTACAACGTATAACGTATAACGTTAAACATATAACGTATAACGTATAACGTATAACGTATAACGTATAAAGTATAACGTATAACGTATAACGTATAACGTATAACGTATAACGTATAACGTATAACGTATAACGTATAACGTATAACGTATAACGTATAACGTATAACGTATAACGTATAACGTATAACGTTTAAGGTATAACGTATAACGTATAACGTATAACGTATAACGTATAACGTATAACGTATAACGTATAACGTATAATGTATAACGTATAACGTACAACGTATAACGTATAACGTTTAAGGTATAACGTATAACGTATAACGTATAATGTATAACCTATCACGTTCAACGTACAACGTATAACGTATAACGTTAAACATATAACGTATAACATATAACGTATAACGTATAACGTATAACGTATAACGTATAACGTATAACGTATAACGTATAACGTATAACGTATAACGTATAACGTATAACGTATAACGTATAACGTATAACGTATAACGTATAATGTATAATGTATAACGTATAACGTACAACGTATAACGTATAACGTTTAAGGTATAACGTATAACGTATAACGTATAATGTATAACCTATCACGTACAACGTACAACGTATAACGTATAACGTTAAACATATAACGTATAACGTATAACGTATAACGTATAACGTATAACGTATAACGTATAACGTATAACGTATAACGTATAACGTATAACGTATAACGTATAACGTATAACGTATAACGTATAACGTATAACGTATAACGTATAACGTATAACGTATAACGTATAACGTTTAAGGTATAACGTATAACGTATAACGTATAACGTATAACGTATAACGTATAACGTATAACGTATAACGTACAACGTACAACGTACAACGTACAACGTATAACGTATAACGTTTAAAGTATAACGTATAACGTATCACGTATAACGTATAACGTATAACGTATAACGTATAACGTACAACGTATAACGTATAACGTTTAAGGTATAACGTATAACGTATAACGTATAATGTATAACCTATCACGTACAACGTACAACGTATAACGTATAACGTTAAACATATAACGTATAACGTATAACGTATAACGTATAACGTATAACGTATAACGTATAACGTATAACGTATAACGTATAACGTATAACATATAACGTATAACGTATAACGTATAACGTATAACGTATAACGTATAACGTATAACGTATAACGTATAACGTATAACGTATAACGTTTAAGGTATAACGTATAACGTATAACGTATAACGTATAACGTACAACGTACAACGTACAACGTACAACGTATAACGTATAACGTTTAAAGTATAACGTATAACGTATCACGTATAACGTATAACGTATAACGTATAACGTATAACGTACAACGTATAACGTATAACGTTTAAGGTATAACGTATAACGTATAACGTATAACGTATAACGTATAACGTATAACGTATAACGTATAACGTATAACGTATAACGTATAACGTATAACGTATAACATATAACGTATAATGTACCACGTATAACGTACAACGTACAACGGGTAACGTATAACGTTTAAGGTATAACGTATAACGTATAACGTATAATGTATAACCTATCACGTACAACGTACAACGTATAACGTATAACGTTAAACATATAACGTATAAAGTATAACGTATAACGTATAACGTATAACGTATAACGTATAACGTATAACGTATAACGTATAACGTATAACGTATAACGTATAACG